>JAVCKT010102176.1:0-27169 GCA_032273925.1 Rhynchotus rufescens
TCTACCAAAATAACCAAAAGGCAAATCATCCTTGGAAGTCCCTATGGAACTTGCTGATAGTTCATAAATAGGAAAACCTGCAGCTGCGTCGCTTGCTCTCCATCATCATCTCTTTCGAAAGGCAGGAGTTGAGCAGGACTTCTGATAGAGCAGGTTGATTTACAGGATACCCAGGCGGATCTTTTACTTGGGAATGAAATAGCCCACCTGTAAAGGAAGGGTATTGTGCACAAGTTGCACGTATAGACCATTTTAAGCCCTTCTGGGAAAAAAAAATATGACCAAAAAAGCCCTCAGAGTATCGCCATCAGTATCACCATCAGTGTGACTTGTAAGGGAGGTACAAGATCATAACAACACCCACATATAACATGCAGAAATAGCGCTCCAGCCAGAAGCCTTTGTGCCTCATAGGAGCTTCTTGCTTGCTGGTTAAGGTGGTGGTCAGGAAAGACTAAACTTGTGGCTTTACACTGGCTTGCTTTAGCAAAACTGGGGCATGTAATGGCTGAAAACCAGGACTAAGGGGCAAGACAGGGGCTCCCTCCAAGTGCTGCCACTGAAGAGTGCAGTGACACTTGGACTGACTGTCACTGCACTGACAACACCCTGTGTTGCCATTGGGTTAGACCATTACAATTTTAATTACCCTAAAACTGTGTCCATGGCTTTGCAAGAGGAGCTCTCCCCTTACAGCCCGGGAGAAGACTTCCAATACAGCAAACTTCTTAAAACTCCCATCCCCAATTTTACTGGTTTTCTGGTGACATAGTGAGGCTTAAAGAAGGGGTGGGTTGTTTAGGACTCTATAACAAATGAAAGATTAGGACTAGGGATTAATCTCAGCGTGTTTCATGAGATCCAGCTTTGGCTGGTTCATACTTGTGTGCGTGACTTTATGCTGCACGCAATTAATACAATTTCTATTTTTTTCATCTGTTTTTACTTAAATTCCAGTCTGGGTCCCCATTGAGTTGCTGTAGGTAGTTAAAGCTCAATGACTAAAAGTGATGACTTGAGAAATAACCCATTGTAATTCCTGGATCCCTCGGAATAAGCAAAGCTTTTAGTTTCTGTCTCACCTCACAGCCAGAGGAAAGCCACACAGTGGGGAGGAGGAGCAGAAGGATATTGGCCTTTTCATCTTGAGCTTCCCCAACTCATTATGACCCATCCTGGCCACTGACAGATGCATCCCAAGATCATCACTCCCAGCAGTGCGCAGGGTGGGTTTTGCTGTGCCCAAAATTATTCACTGAGAGTGGATGATTTAAGCAGTGACACTTCAGGGTTTTAGTGGGTATTTAAGGCCTGGCAATGAGCCAGACTGCACAGGGTGAAGTGAGGGGCTGAGCAGAAGGGTGAGTCCCATAGACTCAACCCGGATTGCTGCAGACCATCCGTGGGCAGCAAGAGCACCCCGCAGCACAAGACTTCATTTAATTCCGCATTCAGAGGGGAGGGAAAATCCTTAAAACAGTAGAGAACTTACTATTAGAAAAATCAGTAAGTCTGTTTTTCCCAAAACTCTGTAAATGTGCTTACGGAGAAGGTAGCTAATACCCATGTTCTGCACAAGCCTAAATGGGGGCTTCTTGGTGGCACTTGTGTTTTGTCCATCATCCCAAAGAGCAGGGCTGCCTGTGACCACTTGCTTCTTTGGAAAAGCAACTGGAAAAATTCCAGGCCGCTGGAATTCCAGGCCACTTCTGCACCGCACTCGTACTGGCTCATGTTGGAGTACCCCTATGAGGGCAGCAGCAGGGCCCTACTGGTGCCAGTGGCCTTTCCCAGCAGCTTCCCAGGCCTGCTGCGGATGGGCAGTGGGGCTGCTCTCGGCGTCACAGAGACTACTGATCTATGGGAGAAGATGAAGTCACTCCTCCTTGGGATGCTGCCCGTGAATCCTCCGTGTTCCCGGCACAAACTTGGAGAACCAGCACAGAATTAGAAAGCCCTTTGCCTGCATTTTGGGGAATCATTATCGCTCAGAAGATGCCTTTCTTGTGCCTTGATCCCTGCAGCCGCTGGGAAATGGGAAATGCTTCTGCATTTTCTCCTTTATCTCCTTTATTCTCCTTTTCTCTCCTGTATTATCACTTTTAAGAGGAGTGAGGTAGCAGCCCGCCTGCTTTCTGGGCACGCTGGCAGCCACGTGCTGCTCCGGGAGGAGGTTTCTCTCCATCAGCAGCGTTCAGGTGGCATCAAGGCAGGTTTCCCTACAAAGGCCCTTGTGGCTTCTGCTGAGGGTGAGAAGGGTAAATCCCAAAGGAGTCAGGGAGGGCGAAGGGGACCAAAAAGGATGGAGTTTGAGACTAGAAGCGAGCGGCGTAATTCAGCACTCTTTTCTCAATCTCATTACCGTGTTTTATGATGAAGGGGAATTAATTTGCTGTTCGTTTCATCTTTTTAGAAATTGTCCCAGAAAGCGCGTGGGAATATTAATACCCAACATCTTCTATAAATAACAGATGCCATCTACCTTGGTGACTTCCGCGCTCTGCCTTTCTGCTGATTAACCATCTCATATCTCTGCTAATTACAACACTAAAAGCCGAGGCAAAGGAGGGAGAGATTATCCTACATGGATCTTAAAGCGTCACAGCGGCTGAAGCGGGATCCTTGCTCTTGCTTGAGCTCTAATATACTTCTTATAAAACCAGCTTGAGATTGTTGGTCTCGTCCTCTCTTTTATTTCAGTCGAGCATACGCAGGACCATTCAATTAATGCAGATCCCCTTTTTTCAGCTTCCTATTTAACTTTCTTTCTTTCCTGCTCTCCAGCACAGGTATCAGCCATCCTTGGCTCCTGGAGGTGAACGTGAAGCCTGAAGGAGAAATGGGACTCGGAGGCCTGAGAGGGGACCCTGCAGTGGCACCCAAGGTGACGCTCCTGCTGCCACCCAGCTCAAGGGCAAGGCACTTGCAGGGCTTCACTGCACCCAAGGCTGAGTTTTACAGGGTTCTCCTCACACCTGCG
Organism: Rhynchotus rufescens; assembly: GCA_032273925.1. Taxonomy (NCBI): domain Eukaryota; kingdom Metazoa; phylum Chordata; class Aves; order Tinamiformes; family Tinamidae; genus Rhynchotus; species Rhynchotus rufescens. The sequence continues at coordinate 2,981 of JAVCKT010102176.1, forward strand.
AGTTGCTGAGGTCTTTCTTAGCAGAGTCTTACTTGAAACCAAGCTCTGGGCATCAGCAGAGGGCAGCAAGGGAAGCTCAAACCCTCGGCAATGAGCAGAAACCATTCCAGTAAAGCACTTAATCCCAGCAAGCCAGTTAACATTTCAAATTTCCTTAAATGTTCCAGGGCATTAATCACGCTTTCAAAGGACTTAGCCCGAAACTCAAGTTCCAACACTGCGTTACTGTGAGGCAAATTTATTTCTTTTTTTTTTAGCAAGCGGTATGAATTTATATAGATTTCTCAAAGCTCCCCAGTTTTTCAAAGCCCTATTCAAGCAGCACAAGCACCGGATTAGAGGTGGATATTCCTAAACTCTGTATTGTGCTCTGCTGCCGATCCATGAGATGCTCATTTTTTTCCCTAGGAAGGATAAAAATATAATTAATTTGAAGTCCTTTTTCATCATTAACCCCTTCCATTCCTGAGCCATTTGCCCAAGGGTAAACAAGCAGGTTAGTGTGGAGGGGTGTTCAGGGCAGCAAGTTGCAGCCGCCTCGTCCATTGACAAAGTGCCTGTGGCCCTTGTCCAAAGGGAGCCTCCATTTGCTGAAATCAGCCCTTATCTTCACGCTTTAAAGCTTGTAAAAGGCTGTGCAAGTCTACTACAGACCTTCCAACGTGTGGCTGTTTTGAAGCACGTCCACGTTTTTATGACTTTGTCTTTACAAGCAGTTATACTGGCCAAACAAAGTGCCATGATCAACGAGCTTGCCCCTATATTTAGAAGAAGAAACATGAGCATAGGCAGCATAAAAATGCAGGTTTTCCATATTGGGAAGGAGAAATAATTCGTTATAGAATGTAAAATTTATTATTTTCGCTAGAATTTTTGTTTCAGGCCACTGTGCCCTGTCTGCACGTGGTTTCCTCCATGAGTTCAGCCCTGGGTTGTTCAGCAACACAAGTGATCTCTGCAGTTCCTCCCCGCTGGCCCTCATCTTTCCTGTGCTTCGTACCAAATGATCCTAAGGGCCCTCTGGCATTTTGCTCATTTTTCCTGCCTAATTTATTCTTCTAAACTCAGGTGGAAAATGGGGAGGCGTAAAGACATTTTGTTGAAGTATTTACACCCTGTTAAAACTGCAGAGTTCCTGACCAGTTGATGTGGCAGGTGCTTTATGGGAGGCCTATTTCTATGCAACGTACCCTGGAAATAAACCTGCCTTAAAAGCAGAGATTTAACAGTGAAATATCATTTTTTAAATTTTTTTTTTTTTTTTTTTTTTTTTGAGATTCAAACTGGTAGGAATGTCAAATGTCTATTTTTTCTCTTGAAAAGCTTAGAGTTGTAAAAATTATCCTCTAGCTCCCATAATCAGCACATTTCTTTTCTCTTAATGAATTTGTTCTTGGCTCAGTGGATCTCACCCAGGGAAACCATTAGTTGAAGCACAAGCACGGGCTCCTTCTGTACCAATAACAAATACCACAGCTCTGCTGTCCGCACTATTTTTTCACAGATATTGGCATTTTCTACACCAGTAAGTATCTTGCAAGGAATATCTGCTGAGATTTCACTAATTTCATAGTAATGAAACTAAAATTTGAACAGTCCATAGATATGAATTAAATCAAAAGCTAATGACAAGGCGGTTCATCCCTAGTCCCTTGAAATAACTGAGCACTTTCCTTGTACTGTTTTCATGATTTTGGCCCAGATTTCCTGTTTTTTTAGTTTTTTCTGACCTGTTCATCTTGGACAAGCAAATTCCCTGGACAGAAGCGAGCGCACGGGTTAGAAATCCCCCCATTCCTGTCAGTGGGAACAAGTGACAGCGCTCGGAGCCGGTCGCCTTCAGCCCAGTGCATATCCTCACACACAGCAAACTCACTCCTTCCCTTAATAATTAGGATATTCTTACACATTATATTGTTACAATTATCATACCCAGAGATCCCCTTTTAAAACCTCATGGATGTAATAGCACTTAGGCTTCCGGCAGTGCTGGGTCGAGCAATAAGTTGCCTGTGGCCTGATGATTTTTCAAAGCAACTGTTTCTGTGTTTAAAAAGCAGTCACTTTGGTAGATATATTTCACACACCTATAGGTTAAATTATGAAAGCCTAAGAGCTGAATTTGCCAGCTCTCTGTAGGGTTTTGCATTCTCTTCTGCTTTATCTCTTCTATAGTGACCATAAGTTTCCACTGAATAACAAGGTGCAATCTGACTTTTGTCACTTTTCAGAAAGCTACCTTGTTTATTCCTGCTTATTTACTCCTTCCACCTTAGCAATTTTTCACTTATTTTTTTTTAATCTAGAAGTGCATCCCATCATTTTGGGGGAAATGTCTCAGAAACTGCCACCAAAATATTCAGTTATCCTGAATTCTTGGATAAATAATTACATTAGGCATTAGTTCAAACCAAAACGGGGAGAAATTCTCCAAAGAGTGAGAAGCTGACTTGTTTCTAACCCATCAGAGGAACACCAGCACCTCAAACTGGCCATCGACTCTGTATTATTCATGGCAGCCTTTTCCTGTTGTGAGGCCAGCATGTGTTCATACTGTGAACTGCAATTCTGAGCACAGTAAGAGTGATATTCCACCTCCATTCATTTTATTTCATATTTTTTAGCCTCAGCAGAATATTATTGAGATGGTGAGAGGAAAAAAAAAAAGAACCACCCTGATTTTCCTTGAAATACTTTCTTCCACCTTGTTTACAAGTGACATATTTTTTCCTGGAAAGGAATTGTTGACTTTCTGCAGCTCATAAGTTCATTAATTTCCTCTTTTTTTTTTTTTTTTTCCTGATTTTTTTGAGAAATGAAAGATCAAACAAAAGGAAAGGAATAAAAATGTCCTTGGAGAACAAGTCAGTGCTCAAGACATGCAAGGATGGGCATTTAAGGGGAGCAAATAACTACTGAGGCCTGTGCCACCTGGCTCGCTGAGAAGCTTTGCGCCCCGGGGCTTGGGTCTCCTGGTTTCGGAGGGCTCTGCTCGTTCCACGTGTGTCCCTTTGGACTCTGCTTGGTGGTCAGCGGGGTGTGTGGTTGGGCTGTACGGGACTCACGTTGACCCTGTGTGATGCATCCCTTCTCCCCCCTCACCTGCTGCTGTGGCCATGGGCCCCTAGGCCACCACTGCAGTTGTGCAGGTGAGGAAGGGCCCATCCTGCCAGAAGCCACCAACTTCCAGCCTTCTCCATCTCCCCAGAGGAAGGGCCCATCCTACCAGAAGCCACTGGCTTCCAGCCTTCTCCATCTCCCCCACGCATCCTTGATATCGGGGAGAACTTCTGCCTCTTCCTCTTGTTATTGCAGAGCAGGGCTCAGGTTCTTGTCTCCTTAGAGAGTTAATTCTCTATTCTTCCTCATGGAGGCGGCTTGGTCTCATCACCTGCTCCCACAGCAAATTCACCCTCACATGGAGGACATCACCATGCAGGTGATGTCTCCCATCAGTGGGAGAGTCCCACACTGGCTGCCGGGGTTTGCTTGTTGTCCCCAGGTGCGGTGACACGGTGTGGAGCCTCCTGCGTTGCCTTCTGCAGGGTGTCTGCCTCCTTCTCATCCATCTGCATGAACCGCTCTGCAACCTGCACCATCTGCTCCCTCCTGTTGGCTAAAAACACCCGCTTTCAAGCCACAAGAACCAGCCAAAATTTAATTCATTGCAATCCTAAATCATGGCCAACTTGCTCTTCTGTGAAAGGGGGGAGCTGTGGCCATATTCAGTTGCTCACATTGTTCGAAGATTTATTTTTGGCTGGTTATCAGTCTTATCCACCTTAATTCTGTAATGAATGTAATAAAACACTTGTATTTCTTCTCATGGCAGCAACAAATTAGGTTTGAAGTATTAAAGATTAAACTCCCCCCAAACTTATTTTTAGTTCTGTCACTATTTTTGATGGGAAAGCCTTAAAATATTAAAACCATCCAGTTAGTTGCAGGCTAGAATATTCATAGCTGCTAATTACCGAAAGGGGTGATTTCTTACCAAAATATTTTCCCTTGCTTCTCAAAGACTGCATTGATGATTTGCTTGAGTCTTTGCAGCTCTGTGTGGAAGCCCTTGGGAGAGCTGCACTTGACCTTGGTGCAAACTCCACTGTGTCCAGGGGATTGCTCCAAGGCACTGTGAAAACTAATATTTGGACCCCTTTTCCTTTACATTCCCACCTGGGACACATGAAGAGGTTGGGGACAACCTCGCCGGGGTGTCACGGTCCTTGTGTGAGGTGGAGGCTGAGCTCCTAGAGCAGGGCGAGACAGACAGGGTGGCCCAAGGGAGCTCCCAGCTCTGCAGCAAGGACGTTCTGACCATGGGCTCAACGTGAGCTGTCGAGTAATGGCTTTTACTAATTATATATTAAAGCAATGTTGCTTGGAGATATGCTTAGCCTACAATATATGTCTTGCCAGAGTTGTGGTTTATATAGGACTACAAAAGGAGCACAGTGCTTGTCTTGTAATCCCCATTGGAGACCGGAGCTGGGGGGTTGAAGGGGTTGGAGAAGCTTGGGGCACGGTGCTAGCACGGAAAAGGCTTTTCAGAGCTTTTCTGGTTGCTGTTACATATCTGATCATTTACAGATTGGAGATAATATTGTCATCTCCCATAATATGACAGGTGTTTTAAGAAATTCTAATTTTAATTCACCTCATAAGGACTCTGTGATGTTGGTTTATTACTTGACATATGTAGGATCTGTTTTACAGAATGAAGTATCTGGAAAAAAAATACGTTGTTCTTCCAACTTCCTAATCAACATTTTCTATTTGTAGCTGCAATAATACCTGTTTTATACCAAAATGCTATCTAAAAGTAGCTCTCACGATGGGTTCTTGTGCACTCCTGTATTCTGAATAGGTGTTGTGTGCAGATACAGGCAGATGCGACATTCCAGGACTGTCTGGCAGTGCAGGCAGGTTAGAGAGCATTTCCCTTGCCTTGTAAACCTGCAAGAGAAAGAAAGGTATTTGTTTAATAGATTGAGGGTGTTATTTAAAAATATTAACAGTGATTATTACTGAGTCTCTGATAAAGATAGAGGAACTGCTGAGTATGGGCAGATTGGTGAGGGGCAGGATGCAACCTGCCCTCATGCCCAGTGTAATTTTAAACTAGGATGTGAAGGGAGCTGGTAGGGGATAATATTTTCTTCTGGTTGTGTTTTTCTATGGATGGTGGCAGAGAGTCCTCTGAAGTTAATGGAAATGCTTTTCTTGACTTCACAAAATTCCAATTGCAGTTTGTCTGGCTCAGCTGAGCTTGAAATGATTGCTGATGAGCATGTTGCTCTGCTGTCGCAGCCACGCAGGGCATTTCTGTCTGTGTTTTGAAATGCCCTAAGTTTATTTTGTGCCTCTCTAATTGTTACTCTAATTACACTGGAGCCAGCCTGTACGTCCCTGCTGAGGATCTCAACAGCAGCCAGTGCTGCCAGCCTGTCCCCGAGCCCCTGGAAACCCACTCCTCTATGGACAACAGCTTCCATCCTCATCAAGTCACAGGGTAAAACCCAGCAAAACTCAGTCCCAGCTGACAGAAAAGCACATGAAATATTTGGGTTAGTAACTACAGATAAGAGCAATGCGCCGCCATATGCTGCAAAAGCTAAATGACCTTTTAATTAGATGAAATAATGTGCTGAATGCGGGCCTCCGTTGCAAGTTTCATTAAATATTAAATGACTGTTTAATTTTACTCCTTTAATGTATACTTGGTAAGAAGCAGGAAGGGACATTTCCTCATTATTCTTATATGGTTTTAATTGTTATGTCTCATCATGGTATCATGGGAGATTGGTGAGTTTTATCCTTTCATACTCGCTATTTTTTAAAATATATTTTCTATTAACTGATTTTTCTTTTGGCTCTCAAAGCAGTGCTTGTAATTAGTTGCATAAAAGATATTAAAAAAAGAGTCCACACCTGGAAAAGTCTAATAAGACTAATGAGGAATGAACTGATGGGGAAGCAAAATATCAACAAATATAAAGAGTTCTTATTAAAAGCAGCTTAGCTGTTGATCCAGACATGTTCGTATGCTGCCCATGTAAATACATACACAATAATTAAGGCATTTTGGTGTTATAAAATTGCTGAGGGTTTTTTTTTATTACTCGTTGACAGAGGGGAGGCAATTCACCTAAGTTACAGAACTGCTTCCACTGTATTTATCCAGCTTCCCTTCACAAGCCCTGCCCGCCACGAGAGATGAACACAATAAATCTCCAGGCAAAATCAGCTTGCAGATGCGTTTGTGAATAAAGCCTCATATATTATATTTGGGCCATGCTTTATAAAGTACCACGTTAAAATAAATAAATAAATACATTCCTTTCTAGTTATAGTTTGCAATATATTACATTTCCTGTTAGGCTTTCCTGAGCATCTTTCCAGTGAGATGTTATTTCCATTCTTAAAAAAAAAAAAAGAAAAGAAAAGAAAAAGAAAAGAAAAAGAAAAGAAATCTCTGGATATGATAAAAAAAACTATCAAGAAAAATCTACGATTGTGTAAGAAATAACTGGCGAAAACTGGCTAAAGTCTCAGCAATTGTAGACTAAAGAAAACCACATTCTTTACTTTCTTATGAGCTGCAAGATAGCCTGGAATAATCTTCATCCTTCAAAAACAGACGAAAATCTTGAAGCCCCAGAGCATTTCATGCAGTCCTAGTATTGTTTTCCGCATTGTACATAAATCTTCAATCCAATTCATAATTATATTCACAGTTTTCAACTCGTGATATGTGAAATAGGCATGGTTATATATGGAATTCTGCTTTTTTTTAAAAGGACTTCAGAGTTGCTGCTCATTTGGAAACCTGTCCCCAGGCAATAGCCTAAAAGGGCGTGGATTTTTTTTTCATAAGTGACAAGCACTATACATTAATAAATAAGCAAAGTCTGAGTTAAAACTCAAAAAGGTGAAGTAAAGAGAACAGTTTGAGTCCATGAGAGGCCCACATTTGTTTTATCTTTCTTGTTTTCAAACTCCTATGTTAAAACAGGTCTGAAAGCTGCTTGGTGTCCACAATCTTGTCACTTAAAGCAAAATATATATTCACTTAGGTACATCCAAAGAGAGATGACTCCAGTTTTAGAGACAGGCGCATGCAAACCTCTTTTATCACGCTGCAGATGTGCTTTATGCATATTTGATAGGGGAAAAAAGAAAACCCAAAATAAATCTGGGAAGGCAACTTAAGACTTTAGTAGGAGTAAAATTCTTTTTATTTTTTTAATAGCAAATTGCCAAATAAAACCTTTCTGTCTGCCATTAAATAGGTGCCTTTTTTTCTCCCTCTGCCTTAACCTTGAATATTTTAAGGTATTTTTGCCCAAATCCCTTTAAAATGGCTTATTTGGTGGGTTACTTTTAAAAAGGGGAGATGAAGAGCTGAAATTTTCCTCTCTCATAGTTGTCCTCATTACTGACCCAGCGATGGTCAGCTGAGGTCAGTTCATGTGCTGCTGTTGGACCCCACAATTTGCCTCAATTTTAGGGATTTGTCAAGAGAGTATAGTGTATAATATAACATATTAGTGTATAATATAACATATTTTCTTTCCTCTGTATTTAAAGATGTGACCTTTTACATAAGCCTCAAAATGCTGGATAGAGCCAGACCACCTAACTCAAAATTAGCTCCAAGCTAGTGAGTCGATTCATGCACCTTTGCTCTCACTATCCTTTTTTTTTTAAACTATATTTTTTATTTTCCCAGTCTTTTTATTTAATTTAACTCTAAGGACTGATGCTGCCAGTGCTTTCTTGCTGTGTTACTCATTTGATAACAGACCCCGTTCTGGCCCTGCAGGATTTGCCCATCAGAGATGTCCCTTCTGCAACTCCAGAACGAACATTGATCCACATTGCTCAAAAAAAGATTATTTCTTTAAAAAACCCCTCAGTTTTCTTTCATTGTGTAACTAGTCCTGAGTATCCGTTGTGCCTGAGAGCGGCGAATGCACTCGGGAGCTGGGGAATTCATTTTGCTCCCTCATGAGGTCATTTATCTTGCGCTCGGATGTCACCGGGGTTTGTCTCGGGTTTGGTGTCTTCTATCCACAAAGTCTTATTTCCGCAGCCCTCTCCCAGGGCTTGTTTTGCTGCAAGAGAAAGCTCGCTGCGAAGGTAACAAGGGAAGATAAATTCAGGCATAAATAAGGCCAGACACATCCTCGGTTGCAGGCACCACTTTTATTGGTCTGCTGCTGTACGCTGGCGGGCTGCTGCGCTTCGTATACGAAAGGGGAGCACAAAATTAGGGGGAAAACGAGACAAAAACTTTGCGGCCTCACACAAATTTCTTCCCACTTCATGTGGTCCGTTATAACCTGGGGAATGTTTTCAGAGCCATTAGATATCGGAGCCATTTTCTAGTTTTATAACGAACAAAACCCATTCCGGGGTATTGAGAGCCACTAAAATAGTCTGTGTGATCTATGTGGTCCAAATGGATCAACTGCCAATGATTTAGAGATGGTCTTGGAGACTATAGAGGCACAGACTATGTTGCTGAAATCTGTGGTGAACATCGTTCCTAATGAAAGCAGAGAGAAGGAAACACATCTTAATGGATGGGGATAGAAATGCCCAGAATATCTAAGAACATGGAGGAAGCAACGAGGCTTCTTCCAGGTAGGCCTCGCTCCAGGGAAGCCCCTGAATGCTCAAATTGTGGCGAAATGGGGCACGCCAGGGGTCCAAGGGTGGGATCCCAAGGAAAGTAGAGAAAGACCAAAGGCTTTATAAGGAACTTTGGTGTTTGTTCTCTTGTATTAGTGTCAGCGTAGGCCCCAGGAGGGATCTGTGTGACGTTTTTACCATGCCAGGTCTTTGGATCTTCGGAATGAAACGGAGGAAACTGTCCCTGAGCTTGCCTGAAATTTCAGTTTACTTCTGAAGAGCAGACCAACAGATCTAAGATCATGTTCTGAATGTCTCCTGTAACGTATGAATTGAAGCTGTGCTTAAGTAGGCAAACTTGTATCTGTTAATTTAGGTGGCGAGGCTGGTTCTTGTACGTTTTACACTGTGTTTGCGGAGGGACTTCCAGACTAAGACTTGAGAAGGTGTTGGGTCAGCTCATCCTTTGGTTTCTTTGGGATTTGCATACAAAATATGTTTGAAGTATGTTCAGATTGCTCAAAATTAAAAAACAAACAAACAAACAAAAAAACCCCAAATCCCCCAAAACCGCATGTAAACCCCTACATTTCTTCATATCATTTCTTCCTCCTCTCTAAATGCTTGCTAAAAGGAGGAAACAAGAATACAGATGACAGTCAACTTATGATTAGTCTCATGTCTAAAAACATGGGAAATATCTCTTATTTCTTTCTCGACTGAGCTGTTACTGTAAAGAAGCTCGTGTTTACCTTCAATTTAGAAACAAAACAATACATAACAGCCTGTCAAAGACCAGTATGGAAAAGAATATATGCTATATGTAATTAAAAACACAGGATTACGGAAAGACAATAATTTAGGATTTGTTCCACTGCAGATAGTGCTTCCAAAAGCAAAACAAAATAGCATGGCAGAACCTGCAGAAGTTTCATTTAATGAACCCTGGAAAAATATTTTCCTGCCTTACTCACTGAGTGTATTTTTCATAACTCAGTTATATCATAATGAAGAATATACTGTTCCTTACTCATAATACAGGTTTAAGTAACTGATTGACTTAAAGATTCTGGCAGGGAAATGAAAATAAATAAATAAATAAAGAGATAGATAACTTGCCATTTCGCAGCGGGGGAGAAACAACAGGGTCAATTTATTAAAATAACAGAAAAATGATAATGATAATGAAAAATGATATAAAATGAAAATAATATATAAATATCTTCATATTTCAATATAATAAAATAAGTGGAATTAGATTCAGAACAAATAACTTTCAGGGAACATTAATATGGGAAGCGGTATTAGTTGTAAAAAGGGCTTGGAAATGTGAAGACTGCTGATGGATCTGTCTCTGTTCCTATCCATGCACATCAGCTGCTAGTTAGGCTTATTGTCCAGTACATTGTTTTTTTCCATCTTGTTACTACGCTTACAGCCCCCGTCTAGAGTAAAGGACAATACCTATCCCAAGAAAATAAATGTCAAAGAAGAGGCTCTCAAGGTACTGCATCTTAGATAAACTTAGTGCAGCATCTATCAAACTTCTTTTCTAGTCGATGCATAGGCCATATTTATAGTGTATGTGTAAGAGTTGAACTCCAGTTATCCTGGTTATTTGTATCTTGTGATACTTTCTTCTCTTAGAGATCCTCAGGTTAATAATAGAGTATGTTATTTAAATGAGAAGTGGAAAGCTGTGGAAAAAATCTCTCTAGAAGCTCCACATCCCTCTTGTCCTGGGGGGCCCAGAGCTGCCCGCACTGCTCCTGGTGCAGCCTGCCCAGAGCTGAGCAGAGGGGCAGGATCCCTCCCTGCCCTGCTGGCAACACTCCTGGTGCAGCCAGGATCCGTCGGCCTCGGGAAACCCCAAACATGCTCCGCAGTTACCAAAGCCAGCCCATCAGTCCCAGTGCTGCTTTCCAGGGAAAGATCATTTGGATTTTACCCCACTCACCCCAGAGGAACGTCCTCGCACCGTGTGCATGCTGTCCCCAGCTACGTGCCCCCTCTTTTCTTGCTGCCTCACAACAGGGGCTAATCTCAACGTGCTATGGTTAAATCCCAAATTCATAACCTGCTCCAAAATACATCTCCAGCAGTAAATAAGGATGAATGTGAGGTGAATTTTATTTTAGTTAAAAAATGACAAAGAAGATCACAGCCAGAGAAGCAGAGTCCCAGTTCCCGTGTCTCCCTTTAGCCTCCCAAGCTCCTCTGGAAAAGATAACTTATCATCCTCCAAATATCTTTACATCTAGGATACAGAACACACAAATATCTAAGTGTCTGTCACTGCTAATCTCATCTTAAAAGGGGCCTTTTTAATTCTATTAACTTATGCCTAGGGATTTCTTTTTGGTCTATTAATAGTTGCCGGAGCTGTTGGTTTCTGCCCTGTGTTTTAAGAATTCTGCTGAGGGAGAAAACTGATCACTGGACTGCCTGGAGTAGACTATTTTTGGAAGTGATATTAGACGGGGAAAAATAATGCTGTGGTTTTAATGGGATAATAATTGGCCAAAGTCTCTCTTAATTTCAAAAGAGTGAGTCATGCTCTGACTTACACAATGTAGCCGAGTTTCTAATGAGGGTGAAGAAGAGGAATCAGTTATAGTTACTGTCAGAGTCGGATAAAATAAAATATAATAATTCTTCCAGTCATCCAAATGGCTCTCGGTTTCGCATTCGTTGCAACGGGAAGCTATCAGGTCGGTTACCAGATAAAGTATTTTTGCTTGGAGTACTTTTGATCCATGGAAAGGCTTAGCTACAGGAATGGTCACTGTTAGCCTTGCAGCAGCACAAAATGTGCATTCAATCATTTGGCTGTAACTTTTGGAAAATAAACTGCAAAAGGTTTGGGTTGCAATGAGGGACAAAGGTGCCGTGCAGGGTTGCTTGAAGCCAACTTTAAAATACAGAGCTTTAAAATACAATTCATATTTGTTTCCTTAGGTGGTCAGTGAAGGAGGAACCCTGTGAGAGGATACAGTTAAAAGACATTATTCCACTTGTGACCTTTTCTTTAACTGACCAGAAGAAACAGCAGGACGTTGTTTTGCTTGTAGACTTTCAATGTTCCCAAAGTAATTTATACTGACCCATGGAGTTTATCTAATGCTACCATAATAATGAGACCTAAACCCCCTGAACTTGCTTCAAACAGCTGGCTGGGAGAGAGCCAGGTATTGGTTTTATGCCTTTAAATTATCCTACCTGTTCTGTAGTTTTCAAGTGCTGTTAAACACATAGATTAGACTGCTTCTCCTTTCCTAAGTCCTAATTATTTGGCTTCTTATTTTGCATTAGCCTGCCTTAAGAAAGCCAGTGTCTCTTTTCATACAGTCCATTTACAATTTAGCTGCTTTTTCACTTTTTTTTTTCACCATGTCAGTTCAAATATGGGAGGAGAGCAACACGTGCCTTTCCAGGACTTCCAATCACACCAATTCTGGCTCAGAGCTGCTTAAGAAATTGCTGTGTTGACTATTTCTTTTCCCCTTTTTAATGCGGTGTTTTACGACACATGACTCAAGGTGAGCGTGGTTTTCATTAAGCTCAGACACAAGACCCTGCTGTGTGGCTCGAGTGCGAGCTGGCTTCTCCACCTCCGCTGCTCGGCATCGCGAGGAGCTGCACATGCAGGAGCTTGCTGCATTTCTGCATGCGCTCGCTGCCTGTTAGTTTTCCTGCTCTTATTTTTCCCTTGAGCAGCTGCTCTGCATTTCCAAAACCAGGGCAGTTTTTCAGCATTCCCTCATTTCTCAGACGGGATAACTGGAAACTGAGAGGCTCAGGGCTGAAAGATGCCGCTTGCCTCCTGATCCAGCTCTCCTAAAAAGTGATAGCAGCAGAAAACCCAAAGCCCGGATGTCACTGCTCTGCAGAATATAGCCACATTAATAGCCTATGATATTAAACAATAATTTAAAGATGAAAGATAAAATTTCAGAAATAAATCTTGTTATTAAGCTTAATTGAATTAAAGGAAGAGCAAATACATCCGTGCTCTTTGGCAAAGGATACTTTGCAAAATTCTTTTTTAATGTGGCACATTCTTATAATCAATGTAATATAAAAAAGTGCATTAACAGCTGGTGAGGGGTCCAAGGCATCAGTATGGGGGAGTGCGAGGTGCTACCATCTTCTCCTTTCATTTCAACCCCCAAATTATAAGACAGGGTGGCAATTTTGTGGTCAAACCTTTCTTCCTATCGTGCATATTGCCATCACTGCAAGCAAATGTGAAACTTGGGTTTCCTGCACTTTGCACTGAGCAATGTTGCAAAATGGAGATGAAAATCATGTAGGTGATTTGCTCGGAATCCTCCTAAAGGGAGGTCTGTGGGTATCATAAATTTTTCACTTTTGAGAATAAACAATACACGACATGACTTTTATTTTATTTCTGGGAAGGAATTTAACAGTTGAGTTATGTGGCAGCAGTTGTTAATGCTTCTTTGCATTATGTATCACCTTTGATTTAGAAATACACATTGGGGCAACACTTCCTATACATTTCGTGTAGGCAGTGGTTCAGTTCAAGTCCTCGTTTTTCAGATTTGCCCTTCTACTTTGTGATCTCCAGTTAACTTACAGTCCTTCCTCTTTAATTTGGCAAATCATCTAATCGTAAATCAAGAATTAGATTGTTTTCTGACTGGAAAAAAAATGGTGTCCAGTAAAGTACAGGTAAAAGAGAGCATGCCTGTGTGCTGCTCAATGCTGGTTTTTCCTCTTGCAGTTACTTTCCTTGTGATTGAAAGACTAGGGGATAAGCTGGAGAATGACACACGGGCACCCCGTGCACTTCCAGGCTCCGTGCCAGGGATTAAAGGACTCAAAGCAAGATATAGAGAGGGCTGCGGATCACTTGTTTCCATCCAGCTTGGATTACAGAACACCAATGTTTGGAAGAGTTTTATTTTTAAAAGAAATGAGACTTTCAGGTAACCATATAACTACTATATAGTTATATAATAGTTAACTACCTAACTATTATATAACTATAATCCTGGCAGTGAATACCCTGCCTGACCTGCATCACCTGCCACCAGTCACCTCTGGTGGAGCTAATGCTGCTGAGGTCCTGCAGGGCTCTCAGGTCCCTGCTGTATTTTGAGCCTGGACTGCAAGCGTGTTGAGAGTCTAGCACAAACATGGCAAAACAGTCTTGCAAAACTCACAAAAATACCAAAACGCTGGTTTTGTTGCCCCCTGAGTCTCCTAGACCATCTGTGTCCTGCTGCCAGGTTGAAGTGCTGCAGATCCACGAGCGCACAATCAGTCCCGGGATCTGCTTCCTCGTTACATAACACTTTTTTAAACACTTTTTAGCATTTTCATGGCATTTTACTTCATATGAGCTAACGGAACAAATTCCCACTGTGGAACAGAGCGCACTCGCCTCTCCCTTGTCCTCTTGGCTGCAACTTCCCTCCCTGCCCTTCGCTTGGAGCTGATTCACTTTGCTAACCCAATCAGGAAGTTTTGCCAGGTCAGTTCTTTCCTCTCCTGCTTTTTCCCCTGCGCAGCACCTTGTGCTGACTCCGTGGAGGTTCTCCCTAGTGCTGACCTGGTGGCGAAGCTGGGAGAAGGGAAGCAGATGCCCCTCTCAGGAGCAGGGAGCTGCCAGCTCAGCAAAGCCGGGATGGGCAGTGGTGCCCTCAGCGTCTCCTCCTGCATGGACCTCGTCTGCGTTCACAGGAGCCCTGCAGTTAGCCAAACACTTGCAAGGGATGAGGGTTTTCCACAGCCACCTGCACACACCCTGCGCTCAGCCCCGTTACCTGTTTGCAGGTACCTGTTGGGGGGCTGCTTTGGCTGAAAGGCCTCAGTGAGCTTCCGAGCTGTGCCTCAGCATTGTGCTGCCTGCTGATAAATGCGGGAGCTGGCATCTAAAGAGGCTCGTTGTATTTTAAAAGCTGCTGCATCATTTATTAAAATAAATAAGTGAAGTTTCCAGACTTTACGCTGCATTAGGTGACATTTGCCTGCACCAGGGAGAATGTTACTGATTTTTTTTTGCGGTAATTGTTTGAGACCTTCTCACTAGTGGCTTTTCCTCCCCTTTCTCTCCCTAGCTGGGGGAGCTGCTGTTCCTCAGTGCCGTCCCCCTCAGGTGGCACCAAGCGCAGGTCCTGCCTCGTGAAACCCAACACTGGCAGGCTCTTCCTACTGCACTCTTAAGCCTGGGCCTTGTTTTTCAGGAGCAGCTCATGTAGGAAAGCTCTGCTTTGCCACTACCCACCTGGGCAGGACGAGCTGCTTCTGCCTTCCTGCTTCTGCTGCAAAGCTGTGAATCTGTATGAAAATCCATCTCCTATGGATTCACTGTTTTGTAGGATACCCTTATTCCCACTGAAGAGCTGTGTGTGAGCTACATGCTGCTGCATCCAACACGATGACAAAAGCTCCAAGTGCCCAGCGCTAGAAAGACTTTAAAACACAGCCTTCAATCCAGTTATGAAAAACAGGAGCCGGAATTACTGGCGTGGCTTTGCTTAGGGCTTGCTTGGAGATAATCTGCCTACCACGAATGTTCTTCCCTGGCTGGGGAATGACAGCTCCCTGCGGCTGGATGCAGCGGGAAGCGGCCGCGCTCGCTGCAGCGCTGCAGAGACCCGGCACCGCTTCCCGCCCGGCTCCAAGCGGCTCCCAGAGGTGCTGGAATAACAAATTGCTCCCAACTAATTAGAAGCTCCTGCCATCTAGTGACAGGCCGCGTTATCTAAGGGCTTGGAGCATCCCTCCAGCTGGGCCTGGGGACATCCCTGGGCGCTGCACCCTCAGCCTGCTGTCCCAGCAGCGGCTTCCCTTGCTGCAAACCACTTGGCACCTCGGCAGAGCCTCCCTGCCACCACTGCAGGCAGAAATTCAAATTCAGAATATTTGCTTTTCCTTTTTCTTTTTTTTTTTTTTTTAATCATCAGCATCTGGAAAATAACCATCTCTCTGTTGCATCTTTAGCCTTCACCTGCCTTGCTATTTGCTTTCAAAATGTCAGTCCTTCTGGGAGAGCTCCTGACTGACAGCTACCAATATGATACTAATAATATAAAACCATGGCTACAGCATGTTATTCTTTCCCTCATGATATGTTCAAATAAGAGATCAGATGACAGGCAGTTTGGGATGATCACCCACTCTCCACTTACAGCGTTTTTTTCCCTGTGATGATTTCGCTGGCACGGCGAGCTAGGTTGTTTGAAAGCTGGATATCTCTTAGAATAATTTCCCATCTCTGATTTTAATATTTTCTTTTGCCAGTTTGGGGCTGAAAAATCAATCATGCCAGCATCCAAATTGTTTCTTGGATGACAGAGTGGGATATGAAGCAACTAATTCCCTCCTTGGAGATATTTCTTGTTTTGCAAGAAATCTTGTTTTGCAGCCTCTAGAAAAGAGGGACTTTGGGTCCTGCTTTGTGTTATATAAAAAAAAAAAAGAAAAGAAAAAAAAGAACCTCCCCAAAGAGTCCAAGCCAAAATTTTATGGCTTGTAGAGTAAAACTATCAGGAAAAAGTACTTTTTGTTTCTATAGTATTTTTAAATAAACTCAGTATTTATCATTAATGCTATTACAGTTTTGGGGTGACTTTATCTCCATTTCCTAAATGCATTTGGTTGCTAAAATCAGACTCATGGAAGCCACCCCACACAAAGTCTAGCTGATAGTTTACGTGAGCTGAACGTCTCTCGGCCCTGGCATGTGCTGAGGACCATGCTCCAAACACGGTTCCCCTTGCTGTGCCTAGGGATGAATGGGTGCCTATATAAATGCAGATCTATAGGTGTATAGACACACAGTATACTTAATTAAAATGATGGAGGGATATGGTTGGGATGGGGAAGAACAAGGTGCCCTGCTCAGCAGGGTGTATCTGCAACCAGCCACGGTGGCTTATTTCCTCCGTGCTCATGTACTTTGTATTGCAAAGAACTTAGCTCCTTCTCTCAAATCCCGGCCTAATTTGGGCTGGCCCAAAGGGAAAGCAGCTTTGCTCATTAAAACAGCAGAGCCACCTAATTGCACGTGGCTGAGGAACCATCCCGTCGAGGCACCTCCTGCCCTAAACCACTCCGCTTAATTCATCACCTCTCCCATCACACTCACGCACCTGCCAATACTGGGTGGGAGGCTGTAAATTGGGAGGAATGGGGTCTTCTAGAAGCTGCATTTGGGAACTGGGGAGACTAAAGAAGAAGCTGGAAGTGGGTAGAACAGCTTCACATTGAACAGTGATAGGGAGACCGTGAAAAGCTGCTGCCTTCCTACACTTGATGGGGGAAATTTGCTCGAAGGGAACCCAAGCAAGTGATTCAGGTCAGTAACGCAGGAGGAACTCGCAAAAAAAAAGCAGAGATCTGTTTGTGTTGGAGGGGAAAACAGGATAAAACAAGGCAAAATCCCATATTGCTTTAGCGCTGTTATTCCAGTGATTTTCACAAGCTGGATTTCCAAGAAGAAACTACAGCTAAAGCTCTGATAGTCTCTGTTATACCCATTTTGATACAGCTTTGGCATGGAAGTGCCTGGCAGCGGGGCGCAGTCTGTTGCACCTGAATTTAAGCAGTTTGCTGGTCTGGACGTGCAACTGTTAGGACTTCATTCCTGCTGATCCAACACTCTGCCTGAAAACTGTCCAAATAATAAAAAATGAAGGAGCCGGCATCGCATCTGTGTTCAGGCACTTGCTTTAAAAAGCGGGGCCAAAACAAGGCGGGCATTTTAACCTCAGTCCTTTGCTGAATGGAAAGTCAAAAAAGCATCTGGAATTAGAAGCAAATGCTAATTTCTGGAGACTGGTATTGCAGGAATGATTATTGCTTGATTTCTAGGAGCTGACCCTGCTCTTTGTGAGCCGACGCTGCGAGGCTCCGCAACACGAAACGCTCTGCAAACAGCAGTGGCCCCACAACAGGTAGTTTCATGGCATCGTTCAGGTTGCTATTTCAGAAAATGAATACTAAGAAGGAATAAAAAATACCTCTTGTCCGGTTCCTGGAGGGGAGGAAATTGCAGCTTCCCTGGGTAAAATAGCAGGCGGCAGCCGCAACATATTGCAAGTGCTGAGCCTTGGAACGGCGTCTTCTGGCCTGCTCCAGAGCTGTTTATCACTCGTGGTGCTGCTGGCGCCGTGAACCTCCAAGTTCACACCGGAAAACCCGGCATCTGAGGACAAGCCTAATGAATCGGGGGCTTCATGTCTCTCACACCCCCCTAAAATAGCTGAGCGGCCTGCCTTGTGTGGCAAGGCAGTGTCCTGCCCACAGACACGCGCTGCTGGGCCAGCCAGCCCTCCCTGGATTAATACAGGGACATTTTTCCATGCTTGCATTCCTATAGGCAAGAATTCACATTGTCCATAACCCCAAAAGCAGGGATATTTTAGGTATTTCAGGTTCTCCCACAAGCTGTGGATATTCCTGCGACTGCAGGTCCTGCAGGACTGTTCTCCAAGCCGCCGAGTACATGTGATTTCCACCAGCTCCTTTCCCCACGGCCACAATGTTGGGCTTTTCCCTGGAAGAGCAGATTCCAGGTGGTCCAAAGTCTGCCATCCAGTTGCTGCATCAAGCTCCTTGCTCAGTCTGCTCAGCCTCTCCCTCAGGGTTAGTCTTTCTTACCTTTCTTAGCTCTTAGAAAGGCAAGTTGTGGAAAATAAAGCGCTGAAGATGATAGCTCTATAATCATGGGGAAAAGTGCACAGTTATTTTTCAAATCAACAGAGAAATGTTTAATAAGTCCAGGTCACCTGTGCAGCGAGACAGGGGTTTTTTTAACAATTCTAATTAGTAAGCTGTCATCTTTTTTTTTTTCCAACCGTAGATTGCCCAATATTCTTTTGCTGGGCTGCTCAAAAAGTGTCCTTTTTAATCCTGCAAATGAATGCATATGAATAGCATAATCATCCAACCTTCTAACAACAGAATATTGCAAATAGGAAATCAGAAGTGCTCCAAATATCGGTTTATTCTTGCAGCACTAATCAGAGGAGATTGTATTAAAAATTAACCAAAGCGAGAAACGCCTGCAAGCTTAAATGAAAAATAGAAGTGGCACCTTATACTCCAAAGGAAAAACCCCGTGCACGCACACACGCGCTTGGTGAGTTTTCCAAGTTCTTTTGCACTGTGAATAGCAATTGGTTTTGGAGGGCAGAGCATCAGAGGGGAGGTGTGAAGGTGGGGAAAGAGGGATGGGATGGGATGGGATGGGATGGGATGGGATGGGATGGGATGGGATGGGATGGGATGGGATGGGATGGAGGCACGTGCTGGCACAGGAGGCCTCAGGGCTATGAGCAACTCACCCAAAAGGTCAGATGAAAAACAGGCAAAATGGGCTAAAACATAAGGGCAGGAGAGAGTAGCCAGGGAATGTATAGACTGAATAGACCTTAAGCATCCCCTATATGGTAAACTGGGATGCAATGGAGAGCTACAGGCCATAGGAGAGAGATCGGGGCCTGTCAGGAAATATGTAGGAAGGGATCCATGTGGATCCGAGGAGGAGGAGGGAGGAAGCATCACCTCCCATTCCAGCCTGCAGTGGCTGCACCCTCTCCTGCCAAAGGTGCCACCCTTGGCACCCAGGGGTGCGGAGCAGCGAGACCACACTGCAGAGAAAGGGCACGTTCTGTGATCGTCCACACTGCTCCTCTAAAAATATCCTTTTCTTTCCTCTTTGGCTGCAACAATTGGACCCTGACCACTACTAATTCATTGATGAGGTTCTTAAGATTTTTGTTCTACTGGTGATAAATTCCTGGGTTTGCACAGAGCTTTGCCCATAGCGAGATCTGGGCGCATGGTCCCTACCTGCAGGACAACTATGGCCTCAGGAACAGCATGAAAACAAGCCCTAACAGAGCTGCTTCACCACCCTGGCTGCACGTGGTGCACAGCCTTTCCTTCCCTTACCTGCTTGCACAGCAAGAAAATTCTTCCTCCTTAACGCAGAGTTTGTCTCATGTTGAATTCTGTCGAATTCCTCAAGGGCAATAGGAAAATAAAGTGGGGAATGAGGAGCTGGTGCAATGGCATCTTCCCCACTTGTTTCTAACATGGTGCATGTGCTGTCCTTCCAGGTCGAGTATGAAGAGAAATTCCATGTTTCAGAGACCTTATAGTCTTAAAAAACAGGGATGATGGTGATATGAGAGGTGGGAGAGCTGAAAAAAAGTACTAGCAAGAAAGAGAGGGAAATGCAGATACAGGTAAAACTCCCCTTTACGAAAGGGGGATAATATGTGTATAATTGAAATGTATACATATAATTTAATTGCATGGTTTAATATGATAGTGTCCCAAGAGGTTGAGAATCAGTCAAGCCAAACCAAGTGACAGGCTGAAATGTTTAATTATTAGTGCTTGGTTTCGGGTGAGAGGCAGCAATAAGCCTGTCCAGATTCTGGACAACGTATTCCTTTACTCTGCCGGTTGATATAAAACGTGTTTTCATACAATATCTACAAAAAGAGAGAAGGGGAAGAGTTTTAGATGTCACTGAAACAAAGAGCTGGTTACTAGCTGGTGTAGGACAGGCGCTGACAGCAGAATTCATGGATATGATGTCTATACACCGGAATACACCAAATTCCTGCTGTTTTTTGACAAGACTCCGCAAGTCAGGGATCGCAGGGGAGATCTCACAGTTCGAAATCTTCAACTTCTGCAAAGTTATCGCAAGAGGAAACTATTGGAGAGTAGCACTGTGTTACAGCTGTGTAGAATTTTTCTTTAAAATACCCGACTTTTTGTCACATCACCCCCGTTTTTACTCCCCGTGGCCTTCACTGCGTGAGTAGCTCTGTTAGAAGGACACAGAAATATTCTCCGTCCAGATTACGATGGGAAGAATCAAGGTAAATACCCTACAAAGCATAAGAAAATGAGATAAGGTGGATACTGCAGCAGATAAATTAAGTTTGGTGGTAAAAAAGCTGATGCAAGAACATCTTTCGTGTCCCCCAAACTACCTTGCTCACACTCATGGGCAGAGCTATTTCGGAATCAGCTGTGCAGTGGAACACTTTAGTACAGTATATATTATTTTTAGCTGCTGTTTTCTTTTTCATGCTGAATCTTTGATACGAGATCTTAGATACCGTCAGTGCTGTAAAATTTGATGTGCCTGAAATATGGGCTATCGATGTATTATTGGCTTGAGGGAGAAGAACAAAGGGAGGAAGAAGGCTAAAAAGGAAATTTCATTCCTTGGAAATAAACTTGAAAATGCCCTCCCCGATGAGAAAATTAGGAAGGCTCTAAAATATTTTTATAAAGCTCGATGGGTTTGGATTGTGTTTGCTGGCGTTTGCTGCTCGCTATGTGTTCAGCATCTCTGGTTCCAGCGCCCATCGCACCCCTGCATTCCTGTGGTTCAAACACAGCTTCATGTGGGAAAGAGCAAAAAAGGGTCAGTCCTTCGGGAGAGGTGACAGCAGAGAGAGCCCAGACCCGCAGCACTACAGCTGTTTGGGTTAGATTGTTGTCTACCAGGGAAATTTACCTAAAAATATATTTTCTCTATAATAATACTAAGCGATCATCCTCACTCTATGCAGATGCACAGAAGACCTAGGCTTCCTTCACCTGCAGCAAACAAGCAGGTTTACTCATTACTCTGCATTCGAGCTGCATATTCTGTCAATAGGAAATTGGGAAGATCGGTAGGACTCTATTTTGAAAGCAAAGAAAATTATATTTTTTTAAATAAGGACCTAACTTAGTAAAGTTTGGCCTAGTGGGGATCCATAATACCACAAATTTAGAGTGATAGGTTCAAATGCCACAAATAGTTGTGTGTGTAAACTGAATTACGACCAAATCAAACAGAAATGTGGCCAATATTTAAACAAGGGCATCATTTGTAAAGACTATGTGCAATCTATATTTAACTAATCCTTAAGTGCTCCTTCCAGTTGTCTCTGTCATATGGAAATGGAGGCGGGGGGGAAGGAAGGGATGGATTATGTCCCACTTCTTCCTTTGTGTCCATGGCTGCCGCCTTTGATACCCATTAAGTATTCAGTAAATATTCAGATGGAAAATTGACTGGGATGAAGAGATAATGTTCCGTTCATAAGTGCTTAGAGGGGTTTGCGCTGGCAACCCACAGTAGGATTTCTCAGACACTTTTAACACAGCCACCCCCGTGATATCTTTACATTACAGGCTATTAAAAGAGCGGGCTATTAACAGTCATCTAATTCGGGCTTCTAATTGTGGTAATAAGTGCACAAGATGCATTTCGTGGAAGCTGGGAAAATAGTGATGGGCATCAGTTACGCTGGCACCCAAGGGACTCCATATAGAGACTCTTTAGGCTCTTTAGGTATAGACTAAGAATATATGTCTGCGATGAGAAAGGATCCTGTGTGGGGGTAGTTATGGGGTAGAGATGGCAGGAGAGAAGGGAGACTGTCCTGGAATGCAGAAGCAGCAACAAGTGCTCGAGGAGAAGCCTCATGCGTGGGACTGGAGCCCTGCATGACCATGTGGGATAATGCGGGATATAAACCATGTGGGATAATGGCAAACCAAGGCTGAGGTGTTAGTCCTGCACACACTGAGAGGGCCCTAAGCTGTATTCCCAGCCTGGGGGGTTGTAGGTCAGGCAGGAAGGTGAAAAGTGGTCCAAAATCCGTGCATGGAACAGGCACCTTGGAATAAAACACCTTAAAATATCTCATTTGTTCAAGATA
Source organism: Rhynchotus rufescens (assembly GCA_032273925.1). Lineage (NCBI taxonomy): Eukaryota > Metazoa > Chordata > Aves > Tinamiformes > Tinamidae > Rhynchotus > Rhynchotus rufescens. Next base: position 25,333 of record JAVCKT010102176.1, read on the forward strand.
AAACTAGTAGGTGAGTGGATTAATCTACCAAACTCTGCAAAAGAGAAATAGTAGACAGAAAACCTCTCAGCAGAAGCCTGTTGACCAAAGTCTGGAGGATTAGGCCAGGCAAAATCCCAAGGAAAAGCCCCTAATGCTGCTGTGTGACAGGCACGTGAACCTGTTGAGCCAGCACCGCGGGGACAGCATGAGCGCGAGGCCAAGGAACAAGCTGGGATTTCAGACTGGGACTATTCAGTGCCATTCCTGGCTTGTGGACACGTCAGAGGCACACGGGAAACGCAGGTGGATATCAGGGCTATCAGGCTTGCCCAGCCCTGTTTGTTTCCCCGATTTTCGGATCTGCTTTAATTACACAACCCCAGATCATCATGGATGCGTTGCTGACACTACGGATTGGCTAAATCGTATTTTTTAAAGGCAGTTTAATTTAGTACAAGGCAAACTTAAGCTTAAAAAAGATAGAGAGCTGGAATAAACCTGCTGTAATGCTTTAGTGCCTGCTGCCTTGGGACACATTTCATTAGCAGTCACTTCATGCTGCTCTTGAAACAGCGGCCATACAAAATAGCAGAACAATTCTGTAACCTAGAATACAGTTGTGGCCTTTTTTTTATAGTTCTTCTTTAAGTATTCTTAGGATGTTTAATAAAAACTCCTGTATATTAAGAATATTGGAGAGGCTACATTTGATATTCCTACTTTTTAACTAAACACTCTAAATTTTTCCTGGACCAAATTTGAATAGAAATTGCCCCCACTTTGAAGAATAGCTATGTCATTAACCTGTAATCAGCCACTGACATCCTCATTTGTTCAAGAGACCAGATGTTGGTTGGGTAATTTTCATGAAATTAAGAAATCCAACTTATAACCATATGCACTCTTTAATTTGGTGCAGAGGGGAATTAGAAGTAAATCCAGAGTGTAGTACTTAATAAAGAGATGACATTCACATAACCTGAGCGTCTCCCGCAAATGAAACTCACATATAAAGAGAAAATTCATATTTAAAAAAAAGTTTTAATATGGTCTTTCAAATAACTTTATTATTTCCTAGACTGAGAGAGCTTATGCTGCCTCCTCTTTCTTTTTCCTATGACCATATTTTTTATATATATATATATAATATATATAGCAAATGCAAGAATGGAAAAATTAATCAGTGTTGCCTCCTGAATGTAAGTGAACCAAATATTCATTCTCAGGTTGCTCTTTTGGTTCTGCTGTTTTATTGCTCTGAGCTGCACAGATAGTCCTTGTGACAATTTTGCAATTGCAACTCCACTATTTTCTATCCTACAGTTGGTGCTATTATGTTTTTGCTGATTTTTCCTTGGCCTTTCATGGTAAATGTCTGCAAAACTCGGCAGACTTTTCCTGCTTCTTGCATACGTGACGCTGACATTCATGGGAGTTGCCTCCGTTTAAAGAGCAGCTGCTGAACCTTCCTGCAAGCAGGACCTGCACCCGTTCCTCCATCCCCAGGGTGGAACACAACAGCCCTGACACGCTCACCCTGTGCGGGATATCGCTCTCAAGGGCGATTTTTAATTGCTGTGACATTTCACAGGAAGGGGATCCCTCTTTCTAAGCTTCTTTCGGGTGATCTACTGACACTTCCAATTTATTTCCCTTGGGAATCAGTACTCTGGACGTTCTGCTGCTTTTCTTGTACTTTGGTGGCCTCCCGCAGCAACGAATTCCACAGAAGCATGGGAGGTTCTTATAAAACTCCTTCCCGTTTGATTTATACTTCATAAATCAAGTGCTTCTTTCATCAGCTTCCTTTCATTTCATCATTTGACTAATTTCAAAGCACGCTGCGTGGAGATGG
>JAVCKT010102189.1:0-15019 GCA_032273925.1 Rhynchotus rufescens
CTTGTTCTTCATCGAAATCCTAGGAAGTGCAAGTAAAGACTGGCGAAGTTTAGTGTAACTTGCATGGGATCAGAATTAACTCAAAATATCCTTAATTTTTAAGGCATAATTTTATTTCTCTTCCCATTTATTCCTCCCAGCTATATGACCCTTCTAGAGTGACTCTGAAGAAATCTAACTTGTAATACCTCATAAAGAAAGTCTGCAATTTTGAGAGCAAACAACTTTCTAGGATTAGGGAGGAGGGAGAAGGGAATCTCCCAGCTATGTCTGCGTATAGACACAGCGTCAGAGAGCTTTGTTTTATGAGCTGCTGTTTTGCCAGCTTTTTTTGTGTGCTTCTATCAAACTGACTTATTTTCACATTTTAGCAGGTCAGGGCAGCTTTTCAGCACCTAGCTTCAGATCTGCAGTGACTGAACTGTGCAATAAAGTTGGTGAAGACCTTTAGACATCAACAGATTCCTAGGGGCTTGCTGGGGTCTTGTTTGGAGCTACTTCTTTCACCATTTTGAGGCTGTTGCAGCCTCGTTATTCATTTATTTGGTTGATTCTGATAATTGCTACAGAATCTGGGACCTGCTTTTGAATCTTGGAATGAAAAGTTCCTGTTCTCTCTATGCTACCTTGGGCACTTTTAAGTAGTTAATGTCCTCTAGAAAAGCCTGGAAAGTTGTTGCTCTGCTGAAGGGAAGAAGCTTTTAAATTTAAGTGGTGTTTTCTACTTCAGCCCAACTCTGGGGTTTATATGAGGACTCTGCTAGTCAATTAGAGAAATCTTAAAGAAAGGATTTCAAACTTTAAGTTTTGATAAAGACCTTGGCCATGAAGCTGCTCTTTGCTTCTAGTGTTTCAGCAGTTGGAGACTGATTAGTCTAAGCTTTATTGAACACTTACTTTCACCTTGCTATGTGGCAAAGTTTCTGCCCAGCCTATGATCATCTGGTAAGCATTCTTTTTAGGGATACATCCCTATTTCTTGTGTTGGTCCTAGTAAGCCAGAGTTGTCAGCCATGACAGTAGCTTCTTCCCTCCCATATATACTATTTATTCATGAAAGTAGTATCTTTTTGTTATTATTTTTGAAGAATTAAAATACTAAATGCTACAGATAGCATCTGTTTACAAAAACTTATTTCTGTCATTTTAATTTTAGTCCCAATTAACTATTTACTTGCACTGAATGACCACAGTGGTTTAAGATGGAAAGACCTTGATCTGATTGGGTCTCTTTTTCTGTAAGAAGCAAGAATTTTACACTTCAGATTATTAAGTGGGCTAATGTTATCACTCTTAACTATCTCTGCCAAGGAAGCTTTGTTTTTCATGGAGCTATTTTCATTATCATGAACAATGTGTTAACTCATCATCAGAGTTAAGCTTTCAGTTAATGTCAACTGTCTGCATTTGCAGTTGCTTTTGCTTCACAAAAACATCTTCACATTTGCATTTTTTCTTACCCTTCTCCCTAGACAGAAAGTCTTGAGTTCTTTTTTGAGTTCTTTTTTTGGTCTTTGAGATGAGCATCCCAATAGTTTTCTAGTCAGTTAAAGATTGCTTCTGACTTTGAATCTCTTTGTAATTGGTGTGTGTGTGTGTGTGTGTATGTGTGTGAACTAAGATGCAACTGTCATTTTAGGTGACCTAAAGATATAGTCCTGTTGTTGCTGACTAGTGAATTATGTTGAAAGGACTAAATCCAAGGCACTTCATGCTTAATTGTAAACCTGATGTAATCAGTACTGCTTTCTTCTTGGTTCGTAATGACCTTTTAGATACGTGGAGGGGCCTGCTGGAACTCTGGTGTTAGCATCATTCTGCTTTTGTAGTTTGTAAATAGAATGGTTTTACTTTACATTGTTAAATTAAGACTAACTAACCTCTCGACTGGGCATTTCTTGGTAGCTGGCACTCTGGTCTTGGCTCTGCCGAATGGTTATTAACTACCAGTAAGTGTCTAACTGGAGATCATTATTGCTTCTCAAGCTCTCGTGTAAGTCCTAATTGCTTTTATGCAACTGCTTTTAAGTTAATCTCTCTTCCGAGAAAAATGCTATGATTTTGTCTGTTGTTTGTTTCTTGATCTTCCACGTTTTACCCTTACAGCCTTGCAAGCCAAGGTGCCTACGATTCATCGTCGCAGAAGGATTGCCTCTAGAGCCTTGATTAAAATTCTTGCAGCAGAGTTCAGCAAAACCTACTGAAATGCCAACATTGCACCAAGGTGCAACAGGATATGTTGTGATTTATGCAATCGTGATACCATGGCATTCTTGTGTAGATAAAATTGTGCATGGGAGTTCTGCTCACATCCAGGGCACCATTTAAGATAAGTGCTCTGCTTTTGAACAAATCCAAAGCAGTTTTCGTTTGTTGGAAGCTTGAAGTTGAGTCTTGTTACAGAAGGTCACATATGGGGAATTATATTTCATGTTGTAGTTAATGGATAAAATTCAAAAGTGTTTGCAAAATTGCTTTTGCTATGTGGATATTTGGCTCGCTGTTACAGCCGTTTTCATGTTCTTTCTCTCTGCATCTTCCTATACTTTTAAGCGGTTAGTAATCGGGGAGGGGACCTCCTGTCATCTTTGGGCACAGCTTAAGTGATGATGATGATGATGATGATGATGATAGTTACTATCCTTACTTTCCTGAGCTTGTAGCTCTCTGTGGATGAGAGCTAGAATCTGCAGTTAAAGTGGCTGTTCATTTTGACCCTGCGCGCTGACCCCAACTCCTTCTTTAAAGGACAACTGACCTCGTTTTTTATAGCTATGCAGTTAGATAACTGCAGATTGCGTTCAAGGAGGGTCAGTTCTGCTTTATCTTTCACTGACTCCTTGCCAGTTGGAGAGAAGAGAAACAGATTGGCTTCCATTGGCTTGTAAGGAAAGAAGCTAAAGCTGCAGACTAGAACAAAACTGTGATTATAAAATAACAGTACAATGTGCTGATATAAAATGTTCATTCCTTTGATTACAATTAAGTAACAGTTAAGAAACCATGTATTATAGTCCCTGTAGCAACTTCCTCAAATGCTGTGAAGGAAAATAGAGAAAATTGTTGCTGGTTGAAGGTCCAATGGAGGATATTTCTCTTCAGCAAGGACAAATCTGAACGAGGTTACAAATCTGCAAGACTTCAAGCCCAGTGCTCCTCTCTGCAAGTGCCATCTGTGACTGTTTTTACAACCCTGAAATGCGTAACAGCTGTACACTGCAGTGCCTTCACCTTTTATTATCCAGAGTCTGCTTTTAGTTAGAGACATTTGAAGTTCATTTTATAAAAGCTGACTACTTGCGGGCACGAGCTACCCAAAGACTCCTATGTAGAAAGCTGCTATATTATTATAGTACTGAAATTAAATTATAGAGATGAATGTCTGCCAGTGTATACAATAAAGTGATACATTACCTTCCATTACTCTGTGTATCAGCATAAAAACCAAGTTAGCAAAGGTTTTTTCTTGTATTAAAACTTTTTTAGAAATGGAGAGCTCAACGCAGAGGTGGTAACATGAAGCCTCTTTGGCCCTTGACCACTTGAACACCTGCCAAGGCTGTGACCCGAGAGAGGGGCTTTCACCTGGTAGGAGACACTCTGTCACTGTTGCCCTTTCCTTGTAGGTGAGTTTTGACATGCACAGAGGGGAATGCACTGGCTCTCTTCCACCTCCTAGCACTGCAGCATAGCTGCACTGACTTGGGTGCTTTGTTTTGCTGGCTTGTTGTGGGGAGGGAAGGGTTCTTGGTGTCTTAATCCATGAACCAAGGAATGTTATATAGGGCAGCCAGGAAGAAACAGAGAGGGCAGGGAGTAGGGTACTGTTCTTGAGAGGGGAAAACTGCCCTATGCTTGAAGGTGTTATTGGCACCATAGATATGCATTTGAAGTGGGGAAAAGGCTTGTTTGGGTATGGAAAGAAATGCGAAGACTAGTAATTTCAATCTTGCATGCAGCATACTGGGATAAATAAAGGAAGCAGCCACAGACCTTTAGAAAGGATGCAGCACTTCTATCTCTGATTGTGTCTGTTCAGAGCTGTCTACTTCCATACTTCATTTTGTCCTGTGCAATGTAATTAGCAGAAGGAAGGCTGCACTCTAGAAGCTAGCAGGTGGGGGTTAAAATAACCACACTGGCCTTGCAAGATAACATGGAAATACAAGGTGAGATCTAATGGTCCTGCTAAAACTGCAGACCAAAAGGGTTTAAACTTGCAAAAAACTGCAGTGGCTGTTTAGTTCTGGTTTCTTTTAATCATTCTTTTTCTGTTTGTGATATGGATTTTACAAACCATCTCACCCGAGTACCTGTAAAACCAGGATAAATCATTCTGCAGAACAACACTATGTACATAGTCTCTGAAAGTAAAAAAGGAACATTGCTCATTTGCAAAAATGGCAGCAGGCTCTCAGGATTTCTTCTAAATAAAACAGGCTCTCTAGAATTTGACTACAAATTGTTGCAATGGACAAACAGAAGCTGCCTGGCAGTGCTTAAAAAGCAAAGAATCGCTTCCAGAATTATAATTCCTGCTGTTGGAGAGAAATCAAGGGACTGCTGGGTGCTGTCCTGGCTGTGAATGCAGCCTGTATGTTAAACTACTACTACCTTGTAATTAGTTCAGTGCCTACAAATGCTCAGTGGCAAAGAAAGAGGACCATTTTTAGTGACCATCTTGACATCAGTTGAATATGGATTATGTAGTTTACTTGCCTAACTCTAACACTTTTCCAGATAGTTGCGTGATGGATGGCCTGCATGCTTTAGTTTGCGTTGTAGGGTCCATAAAAATGGGCTATAAGTTAACTTTATTTTTGACTACAACCCAGACTGGGTGGAAGATGTGAACATGCACATTTCTAGTCAGAATTTCTGCTGTTATTTCACTACTTCAGTATCACTTTACTGTTTTACCTCAGTCTGTTTCTGTTTTTACACTCTTTATTAAGTATGCTTTTTTCTTCATATGCGTTGCTGCAAAATGCTTAGCCATATGTAGACATGGCAAGAGTTTGTATTAATAATCAAGGATGAAATTGGACCATTTGTTTCAGACGATAGGACAGACAACTAAAGGGACAGGAGTGTTCACATTAAACCTATAGAACAGATTTTGGCTAATCATGAGTTTAAATACTGTGGGTAAGGGGTGAGGGGAAACCTTCAAATTTTACAAATTCTTGACAAAAAGACAAATTGTCCTTGTGACTTCACTGCCCTACTGGCATGTTGGGCAATTGCCTTGTCAAGTAAGCCTGAATGTATGGAGCTGCAGCAGTAATGTACACAGCTACAGCAGAATAGTCAAGGCAGTGGTTTCTGACCAAGGTCTATGGCTAGCCCTTGACAGGGACCTCAACTTTGTCCTGCTTTGAAGTCTGCTAAAGGAAATAAAAATAAAACTACTATTGGTGAGTGTAAAGTTCCTACACGTGCTGCCTTAAGACAGGACTTGCTGACAACAGTAGAAAACTTCTTGTTCCTGCGCTATTACTCTAGCGCAGTTTCAACCACAGTTGGGCAGAACAGGTGAGGAGATCAGAAAATCAGGTAGAACCTGAACGCTCAGGATGAGTTTTGGTGGTTCTTTGTTATATCAACATCCCTTTAACTAACAATTCAATAATTGCCTTTTATTTTGGTTTGTTTTGGGGAGTGGGGGAAAATAATGTCTCTTGTCTACAAGCTCTATAATTATATGACAGAGTCTTCTTGGCTTGTGTGTTGGGATTCTTTAGGATATCTCGTAAAAACAAAGTGGAAAATCTGATTAAGTGTCTCCTTCTCAATGACTGGAACTCTAATATTGAAATCTATTAAATGATTTTGAGCTTGTTGCTACTAGAGAAGTACAGAAAGCAATGCCTTTCAGGTGCTCACAAAAAGAAAATGTACAGGCAGAACTCTAAAGATGGTGGCACAGGCCTTCCTAGCACTTGGTTTTCAAGGTTTCAGTACAGCTTAGAGAGCCTGGGATATGAGGCTTGTGGAGGGAAGAGGGAGGAACTTGATGTTGGATTTCAGGACACTAACTGATGCAATTCTTTCCTTTTCCCCTCCTAAGAAAAGCAGAATAACAGTAGCAAGATGCAGTATATAATGTAGAAAAGGTTGTTAAAACTATTGCTTCTCTTATCACAGTACACGTGAAAATTCCTATTTTGGAGTTGTACAGACTAGTCTGCTAACTTAGATGTGCCTGGCAGGATATCTGAGGTGAGAGGTGTAGAGCCACAAGCAGAGCCAGGACTGAAGGATGTAGTGACAGGGTGGATGCATCTGTTGATGCTTTTTTGGTCTAAGTAGGAGGAGGAGAACAGTGAACTTGGTAGATTTATGCTGTGGCTGGCTGCTAGTGCAGTCTAAGTGCAATAGAAAATGTAAACAAGCTGGTCTTCCTTATCTTGACCTCATAGTGTGTGTTGCTTCTGGATCAGTCTTTTTCTGGAGGAAAAGGCAGTAGGCAAAATAGGTTGATATAGATGCCCTATAGTACTGTAACTTCAAAAATATGTGGTGCTTATCCAGATGGTTAGAATAGTCAGCTATGGTCAGAACAGTGAGCTTGGGTGGAAATACTCTGCCTCTCTGCTGCTACACCTAAATGTGCCTGCTATCCCTTCTTAAATTCCATTTAGACCTTTTGTAAGAGGATATGATCTCATATCTATAGCTCATTGTATCCCATGCTTGCTAGGGAGATTTGAATCAAGGATGTTGCCTATACTGACTGATTGAGAAAGGAAGTCAGAGATACGGAATATTGCTGCTGTTTTTTTCTGTTTTACTTTTTTCTTCCTTTTTTTTTCCCTTTTTCCTGCTAAGGGCTAAATGATAATCCCAGATTTATCATTACATAGGTCACTATGTAGCTGGTAAAGGGTAACTCTTTGATTAACAGTGATGAGAAAATAATGAGGACCATATGCCCCAGATGTGGAAGGTCCCCCTTGCTTGCAGCACCCAGTCTTCTTCACTGCCCTTCCCAAAGCAAACAGACTTTCACCCCCACCTCAAGGTACTTACAGATCCATCTGTGTTATAGATAGATAGATAGATAGGATGGTGGGTGTTTTTTTTTTTTTTTTTTTTTTTTGATGTGACCTCCAGGTTAAAAATTCGTAGCTGTTCAGTATGAAATCTGTAGTCTTTCAGAATTACCATTACCTTGATAAAAACATAAGCTAATATTGTGTATATGTCATTACCCTATAGAACTGACCTGAATGTTCTGACCTTGTTAAAACTACAGATGTGTCTCCTTGGAGATAATGACTCAATCTTTTGAGATTACTGTTGCCATATTTTTTCCTTTACGGCTAATTGCTACTTAACTTCAGCAAAGACGAAAGGGGCTTTCATTTCAAGATTTCCTGCTTGTAATCAAGGCTTCGACTTTCCTGTGTTTGAACAAAAAAGACTTTTCAAAAGCCAGCCCTTTCCCTCTGTCCCATGCCACTTCTCCATAATGTCTTTTTCACTGTCACAAGCTGCTGCTTGTTTCTCCTGAACTACTTCTTAACACGGAATTAGTTTGCCTCACATAAATGGTGACAAAGTTCCACTCATCACTTACCAAACCATAGAACAACCATGAAGAAAACAGTATGTTTTGCTGTAACAAGATGCAAGGTTAAAAAGAATTGTGAGTATGGTTTGCCAATCCTGTTTTCTCCTCATATGAGTGAAGGTGTCATGCTTATTTTAGAAGTGCGAGTTTGAAAGAGATGGCTTTTTTGGTGGTAGTTACTTGTTCTTCCTAGTTCTCCTTTGTACTACAGACTTAGTAATACTACTTAGTAATAAAAGATTAGGTCAGAAGGCTTTGGGAGAACATCAGTGAGAAGAGATTCATGCAAAGATGTCACACAGATGTTATACTGAGAGTGCCAGGGCTTGTCTATGTCTCAGACTATTGCTCACTGCTGCTCTTCCATATGGACACTACTAATACCAGGAGCAAATTGGAAACCATCAAAGGGTATTTCAGAGCTCTGGGGATGGTGATCAAAGGCTGGGAGTCCAGGTCATTTTTCTTCTAGTGAGGGGGAAGGATGGGATGAGGAGTAGATGGATTTTCCAAATTACATGGCGACCCCACTGATGTTGGCAACAGGGTTTTGGTTTCTACGACTATGGGAGCTGATGGGGAAGACATGGGATCCATCTCACCAAGAGGAACATGTGGGTCTTTGCCAACGGCTTGGCCAGCGTGGTAAGGATGTCTTTAAAGAAGGAAAGATGAGGGAAAGGGGAAGTTGGAGGAGATCAGGTCAGGATGCCTGCAGCGGATGCATGCAGCTGGGTAAGTGCACATGGGATATGTCTATGGAAGATCTTCTTGCACACCTGCTACAAAACCTGCCTGCTCAGTTACCTCCCTAAAATGCCTGTCCACCAATGCATACAACAGAAGAAGGAAGAACAGGAAATCAGTGTCACAGAGCTGTGATCTCATTGCAATTAAAGCCACGGTGGGATAGCTCACATGCCTGGGATGCTATCTGGGGTGACCACGTGTTGTTTAGGAAAGGCAGGTCAGGAAGGCAAGGTTGGGGGGTTGCTCTTGGTGTGAGAGAGCAACTGGAAGGTGTGGAGCTCTGACTGGAGGAGGATGAAGAATGAGTCGAGAGCTTATGGATAAGGATGAAAATGCAGGCTTGTGTGGGAGTCATTTTGGGGTGTTTACTGCAGGCTGTATGAGAAGCCTGAGGAAGCTGATGAGGCCTTCTATAGGCAGCTGGAAGTAGCCTCATGATCCTAGCCTGTGATTCTCATGGAACTCTTCAACTACCATGATATCTCTGGAATAGTAACACAGGAAGGTACAAACAGTTCTGGCAGTTCCTGCAGGGCAGTGATGATGACTACTTGACATAGGTGGTAGAAAGCTGCTGCTGGACCTGGTACTAAGTAACAAAGAAGGACTGGTTGGAGATGTGAAGGCTGGAGGCAACCTTGGCTGCGATGACCATGAGCTGGTGGAGTTCAGGATCCTGTGAGGAAGAAGCAACTCCTGGCAAAACTCAAACATAAGAAGGAAGCATATGTTATATGGAAACAAGGACGGACTATTTGGGATAAATACAAGAATGTTGGCAGAGTATATGGAAATGCAACAAGGAAGGCTAAGGCCCATTTGGAATGAAATCTAGCAGGGAGTCAAGGACAAGAAGGACTTCAAATTCCTCAGTAGCCAAAGGAAGACTAAGAAAAATGTGAACCCACTGCTGAATGGGGTGGGTGCCCTAGTGGCAAAGGATATGGAGAAGGCAGTTACTGAACACCTTCTTTGCTAAGGCCAGCCCTCTGGAATCCCAGACCCTGGAGACAGGAGTGGAAGTCTGGAGGAAGGAAGATCTACTCTTGGCCAGGGAGCACAGGATTAGAGAACTTTTAGGCGAACCTGACACCCTCAAATCCATGGGCCCCCAGAGAAGGACCAGCGAGTCCTTGTGGTCTAGTTTACCATGAGCTAGCAACGTGCTTTTGAGGCCAAGAAGGCCAGTGGTATCCAGGAGTGCACTGGGAAGTGTGCAGGTCAAGGGAGGTGATTCCTCACCTCCACTCGGTCCTGGTGAGGCCCTGCTGGAGTACTCTGTCCAGGGCTGGGCTCCCCAGTGCCAGAGACATGGAGCTGCTGGAGAGGATACAGCCGCGAAGATGATGAGGGGACTTTAGCATGTGGGCTGAGAGAGCTGGAGCTGTTTAGTGAAGAGAAGACTGAGGGTGAATCCTATCACCATATAAGCACTGCAAGGGAGGTTGTAGGATGGGGCCAGACTCTTTTCGCTGCTGGCCAACAGCAGCTTCTGAATCTGAGGAAAAGCTTCTCAATGGTGAGGGTTACAGGGTGGTGAGAGTGACGGGGTACTGAAACAGGTTGCCCACAGAGGTGGTGGAGTTGTCTTTTCTGGAGCTATTTAAAAGCAACCTGGACCCGATGCTGTGCAAGGCGCTGTAGGTGTCCCTGCTTGTGCAGGGGGCTGGAATAGCTGAACTCGAGAGGTCGCTTCCTACCCCAACCTTTCTGTGATCCTCCAAACTCAGATCCCACTCTTCCATATTCTGTAAAATGGGGACTAACATATACATCTTATTAGGTTTGCAGATACTGCTTTTTTTGTTTTTTTTTTTTGGTAGTATCATCATATACCAAATTAGATAATTGCCCCTGGCCTCCCCCCTTTTCACATTGTCCTAGCACCTTTAAATTCCTCACATCTCCCTCCTGGGAAGCCTCTCTTCTCTTTGCTGGGTAGACTCCAAAGTGTGATGGAAATTACTGCTTGGGATACATAAGGATCACAAACCTCTGTGTTTGTCTCCGAGTGACATCGGAGAGTATAATAGATCTGGTTCAAAAGCCTTTGCAAACAAAATTATTTACCTGTTTTCTGTACCTTTAAGTTCAGTTTCTTAGCTTCTTAGAGCCTACTGGGGATCTAGAAGTAATAACCTAAGAATAACTTTTAATATCTTCTTTGTCCTATGTATTTTTGGTAATTAAAACTTTTTGACACAGTGGGACACTTTAGTAAAATAGTTTAGACCTATATGAATGAATTCAATAATTTTGACTAGACTGATTATTCTCTTCCTGTATCTTTTTTTTTTTTTTTCTCTCCATCTTAACGCTAAAATGTCAGGGTCTCCTTTCACAAATAAGTAATGGAGTTAGGACTCCAGTCTACAGGGTTACTGCATGAAAGCAAAGTGTTTTCCGTGTCGTTTCTGTCGACTCCTTCCCCTCCCACCATAAAATACAAGAAAGAAAAAAATATACTGAAGGGTCTCAATTGAAGAAAAGTCTCTTCCTCCCTCCAACAGAAACTTGATTAATGGATTTATTGTTTGTACAGATTTTTGTTCGGAAGCCATATGGCTGGTGGAAAACAAAGAGGAAGCGGCTGATGTTGAGAATCAAATTTAATAGGGGTCCCTAAGGACAGAATGTGGCTCTTAGGCCTTCTCCTTCCCACTCCCTTCGCGAGGGGGCTGCGAGGGGGCTGCGTGCGTCAGTGGGGCTGAGGATAATGGTGCTTTGTTTGGCAGGCAGCATCGCTCCCTGCTGCTGGTCACCATCCCAGCTCCTCCATTCACAGGTTAGAAACTAGCCCTGCTTTTGGAGATTTAAATTTATTTTTCCAATCTAACATGTGCATGAGGAGCTTGATAAGTAGCTGGGGCTCCAGAACTCATGCTATCACATGGCACGGCTTTGACCGTGGCAGTTACTTGGTGGATGAACCTGAGAAGAGAAAAGGAGGCAACGTTCTGTAATGTGACTGCAGCAACTGCGTTAAACACCTTTAACTAACTCTTCCTCCAGGGAAATTACGGCTTCTCTGCTGAGATGCATAAACCTCTTTCTGTTCATTTTGGTGCTAAAACGAAATACGTGTGAACCTTTGCTAACGGTTGGAGGGTTCACAGAGGCTGGAGAGCACAAAAAATCACTTGAGAGCCAGATTCTGATGCTTCAGAATGGCTTTATTCCCACTGATCTGAGCTATTGTAGTTAATTATATTAATTGCATTTTATAGCAAGTGGTGAAGGAGTTTATTACCCAGAGGGCTGTAATAAATTAACTCATGTTATAGGCATATAGAGCTTTGAATTACACTATCTGTGTAATACTACGCTATATCTAATACTCCACTATATTTTAAAAGCATTAAAAAGGACTGTGCAACTCATGCTGTGGACCTTGCTTACCACTGTGTGCATACGGATGCTAAAATCTCTTACTTCCTATACTTAGCTCTTGCATAAGAGAAACGGATCTCCCCAAGGCAATTCTGGCTCCTGAGTTCTGTGGCAGTGCCTGCATGAAGGAGTGCAGGCATCTGGAGGGGAAAAAATATACAAAAGATCTTAAACTGGGCCTGGACTGACTGCAGCGAGGGCAGAAGGAACAGGCACGAACCTGCATGTGTTCAGCTGGCAGAAAGCTGAGTGCAGGTGACTAAACTAAGGTGCACACCCAGCAAGTGTGTACCTTTTATAGCAGATGCCTCGAGTACGGCAGACACTTAGGGGAGGAGTGGTGTAGCTGCAAGCAACCGAGTTGGGGAAGATTTTTCCATCCCTGAAGCCCCTCATCTGCACTGTCCACCACAGCAGCTGGGGCCAATGCCAGTTGCTCTAGTGAACGTGTGGCAGCCTCTTTCACTGAAAAATTCCCCTCATCTTCTGTCAGGAGCATCTTGTTTCTGGCCCTATTGTTGCTCCTTAGTGAAGTTATAAGGTTCTTCCTTATGCCCTGTCTATGCAAGACAGATAAGCAAATAGCACAGCCAATTTCTTAATACATGTATCAGTCTCCTAGGGATTCCTTTAGTTGGGAATTTATTCTCACTGGAGCGTGGAGCTATTACTTTTCCAGCTGCTTCCAAGAAGTCTCTGTCCTTCCTGGAATCCTGCACAAGAAGATTTGTGCTGGCAAGGCTTATTTTCCCAAAGTGATCAGGAGGGGACTGCAAAGCAATAGTGCTTTGACTGCTGCCCTTCCAGCTCTGCATGCAAGTTGTGGAAAGCAGTTTGGTTTAGTACAAACACCTCCACTGTGTAAAAGCTGTTGGATTTAAAGTGTCTACTGTAAGTGTAGTTCTAAACTTGAAATTTGGAAGCTGAAATTCCGCTCCTTGTCCCTGGCAAAAGTACGTGCCTCTGGACTGGAAGCCAGGCTGATTGAGAGGTAAAGTTAAATGCTTAAAATTGGTGTGCTGGGGAAAGCCTCCATCCCATCTAAAGATATCCAGTTTTTATACCCTTATACTCAGGATCACTGAAGGCAGAGGAGGAAGCCATTAAAATGGAAGCAGCAATAAATCAAAGTTACCAAAAATAAGCATCTGTAAAGGCTGTTCATTAGCCTGTGCTAATGAGGGAGCAGTCATTCCTCTGGATGGCGGGAGGTGTGAGAGGGTAGCTCTCTCTGTGGGTTTATGACCAAGCTGGTGCTTGTGGACTCGTGTTCAAACTGAGGGAGTGTTCCACACTGCTGTGTGCTTCTCTGGGCTTAATTTGTGTGTAGGGTAGATCTGTAATTCTTTCTTTTATTCAGCTCATCACAAACTTTGAGCTTTTCAGCAAAAGCAGCTACTCGCATGCTGAAGCAGTGCTAATTAAAGTCTTTGGGTATTGGACTCTTACCCATAGCTGTTTCTGTTTCACGAGACCCGCTTTCTTTTTGTTTTTCCATCCTGTTTTTTTTTTTTTTTTTCTAAAAGCCTTTGGCATTCTCACTGCTGCTATAACTCTATTTTATTAGACACCTACATTATGGTATTTATTGACTTTTGAGTTTGTAAACCACAAACGCCGTACTTGAGTTGTGTCAAAAACCCCTTGGTACTGAGCTGTGAGAGTAGATCACCCCTCTGCTTGCTTTCAGCCGTCCATTCACAGCAGCAATTTTCTTGAGGTTTAAAAGACAAAAATGTTCCTATCCAGATCCCAGTCCTAACTTAGGTAAAAGAGGAAAACTGAGGTGATCTATCCATCCACTCTTTGATTCTGGTTGCCCTTAGTGCCTTCATGGAATATGCAAGGTGCTTGACTCCAGCATCTGTGGAGCAAGGGTGATAAGTTACATGTTAAACAAACACCAGTAGGAGTATGTGGAGGTTCTGCATTTAATGAATATGGCTTTGTGACTGAAAGCTAAGCAGTTAGATCGTGCTGTTGAAAACAACTTTATATGTACGTTAATGTCTCTGCTCCTGGGAGCCCTAGGTCAAGCCTTTTGTCGCACTGGTGTGAACACTACCCGCCTAAGTGTTCAACATACAGTGCGTGTGAGGCAGTGTTTCAGAACTGGCTAGACCCTCTTAGATCTTTAAGAGGTTTTGCTTTATGGCCTTCTCATGTCACCCTTCCACTGGAGCTGCTGCTTATTGAGTCTTTCAATAAAGCTCTGACAGACACTAGGAGAAAACTGGTTTGCCTTGTCAGAACTTAACCTGGCAGTAGGGGAAGAAGAGAGACCGAAAGACTAGAGGAAACTTCTCAGTTCAGAGCTTTTCCTCTGCACTGCTCTCAAACTGCAAATAGTAGATGTGTTCCATTAGCACATCTATTATGTGTTATAATATGGGATATGGGATATCCCATATTATTATGGGATTATGATATGGGATCAGGCAGCATTTGCAAGTTTGGCACAACGATGGAGTTGAGCATCATTTTAGTAAGCAGCCCATCAAATTTGGTCTCAGCTTTTAACCAACAGTTTATGATATGTTACCCTTTGCTTATCTTTTGATTTTTCTTTACATGCAATAGACACCATTTACCACTACAAGAGAGTAATTCTAGAGAACCTGGGGATTTTTACATCTGGAGCATCTCTGCTTTGAGGACTATTTTCTTTAAAATGAAAACTATTGCACAAGCTTCTTTCTTAAACTCAAATCTTTAGAATTTAGCAGTGGTAGATGCTCATGACTACCAAATAGCACTTAGCTTTTGGTAATATTCTGGAAGGTTTTTCAAATAGTGTCTCTGCTATTTAGTTAGAGCACAAAAATGGCACACCAGCTATAAGATGTAGCAAAATAAGATCTGTATTCCATACTTTTAGCTTTTAAGCTTATATATGTTTGGGTGGAAACTGGATTTTCAAAACCTTGAAGGGGAAGAAATACAATTTTACCTTCACCAAAATGATTTTACTACTGTATGTAAATGTTTCATCTTTTTTTTTTTCCATAGCAACTCATCTTCTCAGCAGAGTTGGTGCTTGTACCTGGAGTAGAAGCCTGTGCCAAGCCCGCTGCATAAGCACATTCCTGTCCATCTTCACCTGCAGGTATGCAGTTGTGACAGAAGAATTTTCAAACAAGATTTTTCCTTCTCCCTCCTAGAAGTATTTGCATATACAACATGAAAAGAACTATAAAGCTTAAAAATAAATTACGTTTATGTATATAATATGTGTGTGTACATATATATATATATGTATATATTATATAAATGACCATCATGTGCACACATATGACTCCCAGA
>JAVCKT010102189.1:15029-27166 GCA_032273925.1 Rhynchotus rufescens
GACTCCCCAGTGGTTTGACAGGGAGACCCATGGCTAACTTGCTACCAGGGTGGGAAAAGATTCTTCATTTGTTGGGTGTTCTGGTTGTCAGCCCTGCTTGGGCAGCAGCCCTGTGCTGGCCACAGTAGGATGGGTATACAGGAATTCTTGCTGAACCAGAAGAGAGCTACAGGTCCTGCTGTAGGAAAGAAACGGTTACATAATGTTATGCTTATGCTGAGGACTAGCTACATTTGGTATTAGGCACATAACATATCCAGCTCAGTTAAACACTACTAACTAGCACAGAGTCGTGTTGAGGATGTGCTGTGTGTGCCATTGACCCTGGGCACATTGTGCTTGAAGCCTGTTGCCCCATGTTCACCCACACATTGGGTCCAGAATGTATCTTCAGGATACAATCTTCCAGGATTGTATCTTCTTTCTAATTGATTTGCCAGAAATCTCTACTCTGTGGAGTCTTTACTTCCTTTGAGGACGAGGTTGTGCTATTTTCTCTTCAAATATTTTTTATAAAAGTATTATGTCCATGTGTTTCCTGCTGTTGTTCTTTTGTTTTGTTTTTTAAGACACTGAGCAGTGCAATTGTCTTCTGTTCTTCACATGACTGCATTTAAAACATGGGGCTTGATACAGAGAGGCATCTTCAGCTTTGAAACTGGTTCTTGTCAGGAAAAAATATCATCTGCTACTGTTAAGCTTCCTTGATGTATCTCCTGGGATGTTGTCGATGTTGTTAATTTTCAGTGTATTGGAGAGAATTTTGAACTGCATACTATAAAAAATACATATTTTTTTAAGTGCTCATAGGCTACTACACCATAGGCTTGCACCCCTTTCAGGGTTTTTTTCTTTATGTATAACATACCACTGTACTGCAAGCACACAGTATTTTGCAGGAGCATTCTGTTCGTGATTCAAGAAGCTGAGAAACCAGTATATTAAAATAGAATATAATGATTTTTTTGGCTAATTACTGAAAAGATGGTTTCACTAGTGTTTTAATTCAGTGCATCTAAAGTAGAGGCAGACATAAATGTATAGCAGCAGCTTATTTTTTTGTGGAAAAACATGGAAGTGCTCTATTATTGATGTTTCTTCCAACCCTGCAAAGGTAGGCAGTAATACGGCGTGATTGAAAGATACTTGCTTCTGTTGTCCTTTATAATATGGTATTAGTGTTAAGCAGGAAGAAAAAGCAATACACACACACACACACACACACCCCTACATATGCATCTGTGCATGCATACACAGAACTGTATAAAAAGACACAGTATTCCAAGAAGGCTTCCTCCCCCTCATATATGTATGTATGTCTGCATGTATTCATAGTATGTAATTTGAAAGGTATGTGCACACATAGACAGCTTTTCTTGGAGTCTAGACTGACACTGTCTTAAACTGCCTTGCACTTGGAGATTTTTTTTGTCTGCTCATTAAAGGATTTTCAGTCTCACACTGTAATCCCATATATGAATGAAGGGTAGTCGCACTGAATGAACCAGCAGGCAATTTGAAGATACAGGGCTCTTATTTTCTTCCAGGTGGCATTCAGCCAGATCACATCTGTATGTTAGCCTATAGCTCCAGGGAACTGAGAAGGGGCTGGTATTGCACCATGTTCTCTTTTGCCAAGGTAAAAATATTTAAGCGCTTGTGACTACTACTTAAATTCCTTTCAGTGGAGCAAATCCACAGCTAGATGCCAGGTAACTGGAAAAACTGGTACTTTTTTTTTTTTTTTTTTTGCCACTTTGCAATTATCTGTGCAAGTTACTCTCTCTAGAACGTTTTATTGTTCTAGAAGAAAAATTAAGTGCCTGCAGAAAACTCATCAAGGTGGTATTTAACTCTTCCCATGTGAAGACAGGTGCCTGTTTGCCTTGACCTGTTCTTAATAAACTGTATTTTTCCCCATAAGCATCTCTAACATAATATCACCATATGAGTGCAGTCCATGGTCTGTAGTGAGGCTCAAGGCAAAGGGTCACCCACCAATGTGGATGGTTAAAGCAGTTGTCCCCAGCTGAAATCTGGGATTATGATAGAGTTGTGTAACCAACACCTTACTAAGTGACAGTCAACAAATAAATTTAAAATGTTAAAGATATTAAAGAATAGAAAGCAATACAAAATGTCATTATATGCCTATATAAAACATGTGATTCATGCATTTTGGACACTGTTTCAGTCCTGGTTCCCCCATCCTGGAGACAACATAGTAGAACTGGAAAATGAGTAGATGGTGGAAAGGAGGATTAGAAACATGAGTGATTTGGCAAACTAGGGCTTTGCAGTCCGAAAGAGAGTTTAGCGTGGAGGAATAGGAGGAAAGCCTTCAGCATCACCAAGGAAATGAATGGGGCTCACTTGATTCCTGATTGCAGCACAAGAATCGGAGACGTCAGATAAGGCTGATAGGAACCTAGCTCAGAACAAACACAAGGAGATGGTTTCTCACGCTACAGGCAGTAGCTCTGTTGAGCTCCTTTCTCCAGGGAGCCGTGGAGAGTAGAAGAGAAACCCATTTGAGATTTCCCACCTGCAAGTCTCCAAGCCAAGAGCAGCGGGAAGGCGGCTGTTGTGAAGCACTTGCTGTGTTTTTGTGCTTCCTTAGGTGCCTGCTTGTGACTCCTGGTTTGTTTTTGCCAGCTAGGAATTTGCATGTTTGCCTTGTCTTCTGGTTTCATGAGGTAAGGTCTCAGCCTTTGCCACAACATCTTTTAGAGGTGTTGGTTTCTGTCCCATGTTCTTCGGAAGGGACGTTGTGCTTCCAGCTTGTACTGTTCCTTCATGCAGTTCACACAGAACAACCCTGTGCTGTGGCTTTTTAGCAGTGGGAGCAGTTGTTTCCTCTTGAATGTTGCAGTAAACTGGTTGCAGTTGTTCTCCAACTGCTTACCAGGAGAAGTAAGCTTCTGCTAGTAAGAAAGGTGTTCCTTCATCTAGGCCCTTTCTTTAAAAAAAAAAAAAAAAAATCATCAAATCATAAAAGTCTTAGTCACCTTCAAGGATGATTAATTTCCTTATCAGAGCTTCACAAAGATCTGCCCTGCAAAGCTGGTACCAGGGACCTGCTTGCAGAATGACTAATCCCTTTTGGAAACAGGTTAATGGGCTGGATGAACCCTTGGTCTTGGTCCAGCGTGCCTGCTTTAATGCTTTTCGGGTGCTATAGGTTCCCTTCCTGATGAAATTGTCTTTACAGCTTTGCAAGGAAATGGTTCAAGTCAAGATCTCTCCTGTGTACAGTAGGTGGTTTTAGACAGCCATGCTTTCTCCATGAAACTTTTTCATTTGTAAATTAATATTTTGATCCTGTGTCTAGCTGATTTCAAGACTTTTTTAGACTCTTTTTTTCCTCTTCTACAACCTAACCCTAAATGTGAAAAGTGAGCAAAATTGACTTGTTTCAACTTAAGACAGACATATGCATAATTCTCATTTCAGATCTACCAGATTTCTAAACTGAAGAATAGTTGTCACCTTTTCCTTTGAGTGGCACTTAAGACATTGTCACCTCTAGTTTGCTCCTTGTTCATTTGTGTGGTGATTCTTGACTGGGTGGGGAGCCCGCTCTTTGAGTTGGCAGCACAGCCTTCTCAAACTGCTTATTCCTTTTCTTTTCCATGACCAAGAGAAGTTGTGCACCTGCTGATCCACTGCACGTGTGCTCCAGCACACAGAGGAGCTCTTATATTCCCTTGGATGCTTGAGAAGACACAAAACAGATTTTGTTGTGATATTGCTGAAGGAGCCCTCAGCCTCCACCTCTGTCTTCCAGCTGAGTTTGAGGGCCCATGTTGTGTGAAAATGTGTGAGGGCATCTGTCTCAGGCCCTCCTGAAGTAAGAAATGCCTTTCCTGCTGCCTGGACTCAGACCCAGATGTGGCCCCTTCTAGAGCCGCTGTGTTATGTGAGCAGCCTGCAAATTGCTTTCATTTGAAGGCCCCAGCTTGTGAGCCAGGAGTCACTGCAGCATAAGGAGCACGTCAGCACACACTCTCCTGATGTTCTGCTTTTTTTTTTTTTTTTTTTATTATCTGCTGACAGTACTTGATTAAAGGAATGAAGAAATGGGGTAAGTTCCCAGGTACTCTACAGAAGGATATCTGGTACAGAGCTTTTCTGCAAATGAGAAAAGTTCTGGTTGATGTGAGAAATAATCTCAAAGGAGAAATGTTACCTCTCATGTTTTTATTGCTTCTTACATGTCTCAACTTAGTGTATGCACTGTTCTCATCCTGCCTTTGAGTTGAGGCGGAACAGAAAAGGAAAAACTGAGATTGTTTTGAGAATGTTCCCGTTCCAAGAGTTGAATTTTGCGTTATTCTTCGGATTACAAGAAATGCCTTTCAGCCCCCTTGTTTCGCCTTTCCTTCCCCTTCCTTGCTGCAGGATACAATGTACCGCTTGTTCCCCCACTAAGTGTTGCAGCTTTTTAATGACCTTGTACTTGCTCATACTGGTGAGATAGCAGAGCTGAAGCTGAAGATACCGTGGTAGCTGCATCTGTGCTTTTTTCTCTTTTCCTCGCTTTCTTATTACTTTTAACTTCTTGCTTTCTAGTTAGAGGCCCTTTCTACTTTTCTTATATAAATATATCTTTACACAAGTCTCAAGAGACTGCATATGTACATCTAAATGGTTTGCTTACGTTTGTGGCAGGCACCTGGCCTTCGAGTGCATTTGAAGCTGAACAATATGACCATTCTTCTGAGGAGATATACTGGATTGAAGATGAGTTTCTGGCAGCAGTTTTTCAGACTTGGGATTCATCATTTTCTTGCCAGTCATGGGCAAAATAGGAACAGTACATGAGTGGAGGGAGTGTGTGTGGACCAAGGACAGAAGGATGGATAACAAATGTGTGCACTTGCATGGGAATGCCTCTTCCATGCAGCCATGGGAAAACCTTGTGTTTCTGCTTCAGAAATGGATGATTCCTGCTCTACTAGTTAGGACATGGGTCACTTGAGTCCAACCCCCTGCTGTTGCAAACAAACAATTTAATAGTCTTGTCTGTGAATTCATTGAAATTTCTCCTATGAACAGCTAGGTTTGTTCACAGCAAAACCTGCCCCCACCACTTTCTGGGTAAGCTTTCTGTTCAAGACAGAAAAGAAAAAATAGGGTGGTTTTAACTTACTTTCTGAACAAAACGAACATTACAACTTTTGTTTCAAGTTTTCCCTTCAATTTGAACTATTAGCAAGGAAAAGACTTGCTAGAACTTGTGCTTTTCATTTCAGTAGGGAGCACAGTTCCATTTAAGGAGATGAAGTTCAAGTGCTCTCCCTTGCTACAGAGCATGTCAATCCACATTTCTACCACAAACGGGCTACAGAGATTTTGGGGATGAATCTCCTTGGTTTGATGCATTGACTCCTGCCTGACTTGTCTTTGGGAGATTATTGCAGGTTGGGTCCCAGCTACAGCAAGCAATTTGTTGTGCAGGTAAAATAGCACAGTGTCTAGAATGGCTTTATTTGGAAAATCCAATAACTCTTATGGTTAGGATGGTTCCTTGGGACATGGATATCTTACCTCACTTCCCTGGCTAAGGATGCTTTAAAGCAGGGCATAGGCAAGAGAGTGCTGTATGTATTCATGAGTGGAAGATGGTCTCTCCTAGCCCCCAGTGATGATCTCCAGAGATTGCACAGTACACTTTGGGAAGCAGCACCTACGGGAATGAGAAAACATTTCTGACTCAAAGAATGGCTGAAGCGGTTGCTTTCTGCCCCGTGGCAGAGGGAAGGAAACACTTCCCTATCTAGAGAGGATGGCCCATATTTGTGCATAGGCTGATGTGGCTGCTCCTGTTCCCTGGTTTGTTTTTCAGGCACTGTTCTGAAGATCTGCTGTGTAGGTACCTGGTTGCTCCTGTTGGAAGAGCTGCAACAGCTGATCGGTCCTAGGGCTTTTCTGAAAGACTCTGGAGCTGTGTGCTTTGTGCCACAAAGCTTTGCAAATTTATGTCTATTTACATATGCTCATTAAATGGGTTGTTTCAGCCACCCATGAAATATCATTGCTAAAATGTACTGTTATCACAGATTTTCAGAGTGCCTCTTGTAATTTGGCTATTGATTCTGAAAAGGAACACGATGCAGGAGTGTCTTTTATCAGATGGAGAAAGCCATAAATATGTCAGCTACTTATGCAGACTCTGCAGCTCACTCCGTATACACTTTCTTCGCCTTTTTCTCGGAATCACAGAGAATGTTGGTTGGAGGGGTCCTGTGGAGGTCGCCTACAGCAGCATCCTGCTCGAACGTGATTAGCGCTGTGTGGAGTCAGCGGTGGGTTTGGTCCTGCCTAGTTCTTGAAAGCGTCCGAGGGTAAAACCGTTTCCAAGTCACTTGGGTAGCCTGCTGCAGGGCTGCCTTGCCCTCCTAGCAAAGAACTCTTTTCCTAACATCCAGTTTGAACCTCCATGCTCTCCCCAGCTTCCCAGCTCTTTGTGGACTGGGAACACCCTCTTTTAGCATTGTGGGGCTTGATGCATAGTTAGAGGGTATTAACAACCATGAATGTTTTACAGTAGTTTCCATCTCACATAAGATGTGTCTTATGTGTTCTGAGATAGGTAAAGATAGGATTTCTGTGAGTTATACATAAAAACTTTACATTTGCAATTCCGTGCTGGCTATATAACTTATCCTTTGTGCAGCTGATGCTGAAAGCTATGTTGAACTGAAAGGAGAACTTTACCTAGAAGAGAGAGGGGTTAATGCAGTTTTACAGTATCTCAAATGCCTTAATTTTCCTGGGAGATGTATCAAAAGTTGATACAGAATTGCTTAAATCATCAACTTCTCTTTGCTACTTCAGTCTCAGTAACCTGCTATGGAAGTGCTTTACAGAAAGAGGGGGGATAAAAGACAAAAAAAAAAAAAAGTTTTAAAAATAATATTAAAGTGTCATATACTATTGGGGGCGATTTACATTCTCTTTTTACTGTGACGTGCAAAGGCTCTTCCGGTAACTGGTGATTCTAAGTTGAGCCTATCAAGTCTTGCTTCTGGTCCCAGAACAGCAAGAAGTGCTATCTAAAAATCTAAAACCTTTGCAGCAGGTGCGGTAGGTTTGGATTTTGTGATTCTGCTAAGTCTCTGTAATCTTAAGTGTAGTTCCCTTCCCTTGCCTTTCTAGAGAGCTCTCTTTTCTTCACACACAAGTGACATGCCTAGCATTGATCAATCGTGTTCTCGAGCAGCAGTAGGCACCTCTGCAGGGACCTGAATGGTTAGACCTGTGAAAGGGTGACCTATAGCACTAGCTCCCCATAAGGACTGTCCCTAGCATTGCCCTGTGCCTGTCTGTACGGAAGCATGGCACCACACTGTGCACTGAGCTGTGTACTTGCTGCCTTGTGCTTGGGCAAGCTGTCTTGAGGCTGAATTCACGAGTTCAGCAGCATCCTTGGACAGCTTCATTTGGCTCTCACCATGTTCGTTTCGATGCTTAGCACAGCTCACGTGAACAGCAACTATAACTGGATGCCATGTTCTCCACCAATGACTTCTGACTCCTGGCCTGCTTGGATTGATTCCTGAGATATATGCTGAAGTGGGCTTGAATGCAGTTCACCTTTCCTCTCTCTAATTAATCTTTACATTGTGTTTTAGTGCTTCGCTGTTTGTTTAGCTTTCATCTGCATTAATGAGCAAATGTTTGTGCACAAGCAGTAATTACAGCCTGTTAGCTGCTCATGGTTCTTTTTTCTGGGAGTTGTGTAAGTGATTTTGGTGTTGGTTTGGGAAGCTGGGTGGTTCCTTACTTTAGTTTTACTTGAAGGAGAGTCTACCTAATACCAAGAGCCTTCCTGCAGCCCATATTTAGGTGTAGCTTTAGGACAATTGCACAAAGTTAGTGCCTAAAGTTGAAGGCACAGCTCAAATGGCGCGATTCTCCTCTCGTTTCCCATGTCCTTGCAGTGAGCTGGCACTAATGCCATGGGACATAAGTAGGTTAAGAAAGTCCTGTGCAGATTTCATATGTGGTATTGGCAAAATGTTCTTCATGCAGGGCTCTTTGCGAAGTTTTGAGGTGAGCTTGTTTGTCTTTCAGTGAGTGTGGAAATGACCTAATTCTGCTGCAGCCTCCTGCAGTTTGGTGAGAACGTGAGTGCTTCCTGCAGCTGTTTGGGCCAAGCAAACAGGCTTGGCATTTCTGTCTGACAGACAGCTCCAAGGCTAAACCTAACCACAGATTAGATAACTAGGGCTAGGCTTCAAGGCTATGTCCTCTTTCGTAAGAACATGAAGGGCAACATGACCTCTGAGAAAACATTTAAAAGGAAAAGACTTTAGGGTCTCAACATAAACTACCAATTATGCCATACTGAGCTGGAGTGGCAAGAGCTGCATTTCCTCTCATCTCACAACATCTCAAGGAGAAGTGTCAGCAGAAGTGAGAAATCCTCAGAGTTATCAGTTAGCTTGACCAAACTGGAGGTCTAGCTGTTCTGGCCACTCCCTGGCTACTAAACTCAGGATTCTGTAACTGGATTTCATGATGATTATTGATTTGCGCTCCTAAGTCTTTGGCCTTATTTGATGCACCACTTAAAAGGTGCTTCAAGTAAGATGATGTTGATCAAAATTTACTTCTCGGGTTTTGAATTTTCAGATTCCATAAGCTCACGTTTGTTATTAAACTGCCCTTGTATGTTGACAGGCAGAGAAGCATTTTAGTAATTTTAGGGTTGGAGGAACATCTGACGTTGCACTAAACGATCCAGCACTTCTCAAAGTGTGTCCTAAAACCAGACCGATGCACTGTTTTGTTGTGGAGTGTTTTCTTTTTCAAATTTGCTCTCCCTGTGATATACTGAAGTATCAAAAATTTAAGATTCTCAATAAATTAATTTTAGTCGAATGTTTACTACATATGTATATTTGTCCTCAGGTTGTTTTATTCCTGCCTTGGGTTAGTGATTTCAGAATGTTAGATGATTGGGTTTTTGTATAGAGGTTTAAATTTATTTTTCTTTGGATACCACATACACCTGCACATCTGGAGATGCAGCCTTCCCTTGGGATTTGGGCAGCGTCCAGAACCGCCCCTGCACATTCAGCTCCCTGCTCCCAGGTCACCAAGGAGGAAGGCCGGGTGAAGAGCCTCCCAGGAGCCCAGGCTGATCGTGTAGCTGTGGCCAGCAGTGCCTGTAAGGAAGCCTCCTCTCTGGCTGTCTTTACCACAGAAAATAATCCTGCAGAGTTACTTTCATTTTTTTTGCTATTTGTTGCTGTCCAAACTACTACTTTGTAAAGCTGCCCTCTCTGTTCTGCAAGTCAAAAGTAGTAGTAGTTGCAGTTTGGTTTTGAGCCCGGAACCTCACTGCTCAGATATCTGTTCTGACACCGCTACCCTGAATAATGTTTTTGAAACTGCTCAGGCAGCAATGTGTTTATGTTCGGATGCAAAGTTTGGAATTCAAACCCCCGCTTGCTTTTGCCTTTCTGACATAATGTCTGGGGACCGACGGCATGTGGAAGCAAGCCGGAGAATTGAAGCTAGGTTAGCAGCTGATCTCTTTGTCCTGCAGGATTTTGTTGAGTGTTTATCCTCTAAAAGGATGTTTTGACAGAGAGCAGCAGTTATTGTGCAGCTGCCAGTGGATTACGGTATTGTTTGCTTAGGATTCAGGAGCCTCAGATTAGATTGCTGCTTGTCAGCGCGGCAGGATGCACCCCAGGTTTGCCCACGGGAAGGCTTCGCCCCCCCGGCCCGGCAGCGGAGTTCGGGTGAAGTGGCAGCGCTCGCTCTCCGCTTTCTGTTGCTCTGGGAGGAAGCCAGCGGCTGCGCGAGCGCCGCTCTGGGCAGCGCCGCACACGTGTGAGCTTTGTGAAAGCCCAAGTGTCGGTAGTCGTTTGGGAGCGCTGTGCTCTGGCCACGGGTTACACAGTATTAAAGCACTGCTAGAGTGAGAAAGTATAGTTACCAGCTTTGAAAACTCTGGAGTTTGGCTAGTTCTGCCGAAATATTTCATCTTGCTGTGTCTAGGACCCTAGTGAGCTTTGATAAGCAGAAGCTCTGCAGTAGCTGAACAAGTAGGACTTCAGCTTCAAAGTTGTTTTTAATTAAAGGTTTTCTCTTTTGTGAACACACACAGAGGGTGCTGGAAACTCCCTCTGTGTTTCCACACATGTTAAGCTTCCATGCAGAGATTTTCTTTATTCCTTTGGGAGGGCAGACGGGGCAACAGACTTGCTCCCCTACAGAAGATGCCGACATTGCAGTGAAAGCAAGTGCTTTCTTTCTAGCCAGAGACTGAGTGGGACGAAAATGATAGCTGGAAGTTTAGACCGGAAATTTAGATTTTCTTGCAATCCACATGCAACATGATTTTATTTTATGACAGAACTCCATTGCATGTTGTATTTTGGATAATTTGGGGTCTTTAGTTGTTCACTGTCTTATCAGTTAGCAGAAACTTTTGGTCAGTGCTTCCACTTGGTTTCTTTCCAGCCAAGACTTAGGTTTCGTGCCAGGTAATTGTGCTTCATAAGCAATTATAGCCTCTTAATATTACCTGGCATTTTGGACTTCTACAGCTACCTAGTCCCTGATTAATAAGTTTTAGAAATACCAGCAGTCAGTTCTCATTTAAAAGAAAACTGACCTGGCTTTTTTGTTAAGATTTCTCACAAGGCTTTAAATCCTTAACCCTACCTCTATTCATTTGCTCACTGCTCTTAATCCACGGAGTAGGTATCCACAGACATGGATCCTGTCTGAGGAGTTGGTAGGAAGCTCACTCGCCAAGAGCAGTGGGAAGCAAAAGCGGAGTAGTCTTTTTTTCCTATTTTGAAAGGTAAAAGCAGCGTGGCTCTGTGCTCCCCGTGGCGCAGTGTGATGACAGTCTGCAGGGCGCAGGAGCCTGGCTTGCAGCATACCAAGCACATGAGCTCTTGTTTTGTTTAACATGGACTGTTTTGAGTCCCTGAGCCTGGCATCCCAGGCATCTTGTAATTAAGGCCAGAGGCACACAGCGAAGCTCTGGCACGGTGGGAGGAGCGATGCCCAAAGCGCTTATGGTGGGATGAGTATACTCCCAAAGGACTTGATTAAGGTGCCAGTCTGGATGCTTTCCAGGCGCTCTTAAAGCAGGTCATGGTTTGTCCTGGGCTGCTCTCTACAGAGGCACTAGCAGGTGTGAGGAGGAGTTGTGCTGCCCTGAGGTGCCCCAGGAGTCCCGGCAGGAGAGCAGGATCAGGTAGGCTAGTGCAAAGAGCACTAGTGTCACAGCGTGCCATCTTCACCTGCTTCCCAGCACAGCAGAAGGAGGGATTCAGAGGAGAATAATGAGGGTGACCAATAATTTGGAGTTTCTCTTCTATGCGAGCGTGAGAAGTGCTGCTGGAGACCTGCAGAGGCACCGTAAAGTAAAAGTGGCAGTGACTGGACAGAAGGTCAGGAAACAAAAGAAAGGCAGAGATCAGAGCAGAAGGACTTCTTGAATGAAGATGAGCAGCTCCTGTGAGATGTTTCTCCTGAGCAGCTATCTGCTGTGTCATTCGATGAATGCTGCGCGTGCTCTTTGTAAGCCCACTTCCCAAAGGAACGGCATGTCCGTGGCAATGTTACTCTTTGGTGTTCTTCTTACCCTTCCCCAAAGGGTAAGAAGGGTTTCAGCCCAACTTAAAGAGAACTAGCAGTGTAAAAGGTAGCAAGTTCATAGCAGGTTCACTAAGGTGACCAGCGTGGCTGGTGGCCAGAGCAGTGCAGGGGTAGCCCGGAGCTGGCCCTTGCGCTGCCCCAGCCTGACAGGTAGGAGCAAAGCCCCGGGGGAATCCCTGCTTGCCTGGCATGCAGCTCCCATACCAACCTGGAGCAGGGACTATGTCAGGCTGCTGAGTTGGAGCGTTTTAGTCTTAGTCACTTGCTGAATATTCCCACTGTTTTGGGTTTTGCTCAAACATTATCCAAACTCGCCATGTATGGAGATGGGGAATGCTGAAGTGATGCAGCTGAAGTCAATAAACAGAGAGTAAAAGAAATAACAAAGTTTGTTCTTTGCAGTTTAAAGAAATAAGGAAGTAAATAGACCCCAGAGGAAATTTTAGAAATGTAGTGGGATTTTGCCTTGTAAAAATTATTTCTATTCTCTCTCTACCATGAGG
>JAVCKT010102219.1:8068-27155 GCA_032273925.1 Rhynchotus rufescens
CACTCTTGGAAGAAGGTAGAAAAGACAGCATTTCATGCTGGTAACTTTACTCTGTCACAGCTTAATCGCTATGCTCTGATGAGAAGCAGTAAAGAATAACCAACCAGTTAATGTCTCTGAGATAGCATTTATTTTATTCATACAGAATAATTTGTTCAATAAAAGCTGTATATGCTTTTTTCCTGTCTATTAGAGGGTCACTGGCAGAACATAGTCTCTCATATTAACTATGAAAACAGAACCTAAGATCCTTTATTTTATTCACTTTCTAGAGATAGCTTGTTATACGTTTCCTTTCAAATTTCTACTTAGAGACAAGACAATAGGTTTCATTTCTCAAACCAGTGTGGGGCAAGGGAGGGCTTGAAAGTCTCTGAAAAATACCTAAGTCAGAAGACTAGAGTTATATTTTGAAGCAAATTCACTTTTTTTTTGGGAAAAAAACAGTCTACATCAAAATGATTTCAAACTATTTGACATATTTTAAAGTGAAGACCTCCAAGAACAGCAAATCAATTAATGTCAGGGATCCAGGATTCCATATTTTTAAGAAGCTTATGAGATTGTTTTGTACTCATTTGGAATTAGCTAACCTAATTCCAATTTCATGTATTTCCTACTTGCATATTTAGGAACTTTTGATTTTGTCATTTTATACTCTTACTGCACTTGCTATCGTTATTGTACATGAAGATAAACTGAGATTCTGTAGTGCCATTTCTCTAGGGAACTGCCAGTTCTTATTTCTTTTTCCCTAAATGTACCTAAAGTGACATCCTACTTAACATTTTTCTGGATTTGTTGAAGTTTTCTTCCTAAGGACTATTATTTTATTTTATGCTCTCTTTTTTTTTTTTTCCCCCTAAGACACTTCCAGGATTTGTACAGTCTATTTAGTGACTGGTCTCATTCATATTACTTTTCATCTTTGTATTCTTACAACATCCCCATTACCAGAATGCAGTCAAGGAAACTATGGTTTCAGGACAGTCCATGTCCTAAAGTGAAGTGAAGCCTTTCTTTCCAAACAGATGGGTAATTAAAATCTGCTGTTGCTAACAAGTCTTATGGGCTGAACAATTCTATTAGTTTCTTATGTCCTTTATCTGTATCTGTTATTTGATTTCCTGTAATATTTTTCACTACACTGTCTATCTTGGATTCAGAGCTTGAGTTGGCAAGGCCCTGAAATATCTTGGCAAGGCTCTGAACAACTTGATCTAGATTAGCTCTGCTCTGAGAGAGAGGTTAAATCAGAGGACCTTGCAGTAAAAATTATTCCACAATTCTGTGTTTTATCTATACTCTGATACTTGCAGCAGAGTTAGTTCCATCCACTTTCCAGACGTTGGATGAAATGTTGGCATGATATTTAAGACAGTTCCTTCCTTTTGTTGTATCTTAACTTAGGATACCCTCATATATTTCAAGTTCATGAATTACTGTATTAAATCTATGCTAATTTATATAAAACATTTAAAATGTCTGGAAAATGACTCAGTATTTATATAGAGAACACAGCTTATCCAG
The DNA here is from genome assembly GCA_032273925.1 of Rhynchotus rufescens. Classification (NCBI taxonomy): domain Eukaryota; kingdom Metazoa; phylum Chordata; class Aves; order Tinamiformes; family Tinamidae; genus Rhynchotus; species Rhynchotus rufescens. Next base: position 9,599 of record JAVCKT010102219.1, read on the forward strand.
TTAGCCTCAAGTCAATGGATATGTGTAGGGAGTGACTTCTGTGCAACATTTGGGGATAAGATACATCCCAGGCGTGTTTATTTTCACTGATTTCTTCTTTTGTTAGATAATGAAGATAGCCTAAAGTCCTGGACTCATACAAACATCTGTGGTGTGCATAACAGGGCAAAATAAATACCACTCTGGAAGATATAAATACAAAATCCAGATCTAAATTAACTAAAGATGAAATGTGAATCTAGGCTGCTGGAACCCAAGGACATGTGTCACCAGCCTCCTGAACCAGCTCCTGTGAAATCTTGTTTCAGAGGTCTGTCTTTGACCTTTAGCTATGAGCAAATGTTCAGTGAATGACAGATACTTTGCCCTTCATAGGTGAGGTTTTACTCTTTGCAGCTGGGCACACACATGTTGCAGAGCAGGATAAAATTAATTTTTGCATTAACTTTTTCCTTTAGGCCTGTTTTTTTTTCTTTAGCTATTATACTGTGCTCTATGTGATAACTTACTGAAAAAAAAGTTGCTGACATTTATCACTTTGAACTGATAACTCTACAGGCTCAGGTATCACTGGTGTAATGATGGAGTTGTATTTTTGGCGCTGAACGCAACAGGAGATGAGTAGAAAAAATCTGTTTCTATAAGTCCCAGATCTTAGCTATGTTTTTAATGTCAAAAAAAAAAAAAAAAAAAAAAGAAAGGAGGCATTAGACATTAGCAAGATTTCCAGACGAAGTTGAGCAAACAGCCTTGCCCAGAAGTCATTGTTTCCTGAATAGGTATGTCACTATGTCACCATTAAAGATTAACTCAGGAAAAATATGTACAACCAAAATCTATCTTGCCCCAAACTCTGTTTATGAAGCAGATGTGAACAACACCAGAAAGAGCAAATAAGAACTGCAGAAAAGTCAACAGGGAAGCTATACAGATGTTTTACTTTCACTTTTTGTGAACATTGCTAGATTTGTATTCAAAGTAATGAGGGCACTATAATTAAGCAGTTGCCTAAACCACCTTTCTTAAGGGGTTTATTCTTTTCACCTATTTAAGCTGGGTTGTTAGCCTGTTTTGCACATGCGGGAACTGTTTCCTTGAGAAAAAAAGCCTACATATTAATAGATTGGTTATAGACCTATTGCCTAAAAGTCCTACAGAAGCCACATTATTCCCAGATGAAGAACAGTTATCTCAATATTGATATTGTTTCCTGAGTGAAATGTGCCCATGATACAGACAGTATCAAAATTCCAGTTGTGTAGAATGGATTGGAGGAGCAGAAAACACATGGACTTCAATCCAAAGGAGTTCGTACCTCATGTAAAAATCCTGTTCAAGCCAAATCACTGACCAAGAAGCTACAGTTCTAACCAAAAAGCTATAGATGTTAATCCTGGCTTTTCTTGAATATCCATCTGTAATCATATATTACCCTACAGAAGTTAAAAGGAGCAAGCAATTGTGACTAAAAAATTTTTGAGCATTTCCCTTCCCCTCCCACCCTCAAATTTTTATCTTTAAATCTTTTTAATAGAGACTTCTTAGATGACAACTACCTAATCATATTCCTGAAATAAATCTCTGCAGAGGGAGGAACTAATGTATCTTTGGCAGTAGAGCCAGAGCCCCACCTCTCCATTAACACAAAAGCACGAAGGAACAATTCTTCCAGCCTTCATTCCAGTTCACCCATATCGGGTTAAACACTTGTCAGCTTTCAAAAACTGTGGGAAGTTTTCACCACCTCTGGGGCAAAATTTGCATTGTCAAGACAGAAGGATAATCCATTGTTTGATTCAGTGTCTTCACAGTGCCTAGATGTATTATTACAGCAGAATGAGTAATAGTGAAATAGAATCACAAATATTGTCTAAGATAAATGTGGCAAGTTCGCTCAGCTGCTATTCATCGGGCGAGATTATTTGTATACCTTTCACTATTCAGACAAATTGTGTTTCACTAGCAGAAATATTCATGAATTCAGAAAGCAACATGATTTAAAAAACAAATGATCATCCAAGTATTTCTTCTGGGATTTGCGCTTTTTTTTTGTGTGTGTTCTTGCTTGCCATTTGTCATGAGTTTTGAAACTCCTGTCAAAGAGGAAGAATGATACCATAAAATGTAACTCACTCAACTAAAAAACTACAAAAGACAAATATCTAAAAATATTCTGTCTTTGAACAGATATGGAAGCTGGATTTGGATTATGTGGTATAGTTAAAATATCAACAGAATTATGATTAAATTAGAAGTAGAATCCCCTTCATCAAAAATATCTGACTCGTCACCTAATTGCCACACAGAATTATTAGATCAGCAGAGTGCTTATACCAGGAAATGCATCGACATAGAAAGTGCTAACTTCAAGTCTAGGTACCTTTCCAAGAGGACTTACTTTATCTGGTAAATATTTCTTTGTGTCAATTGGGGCTATGATGGTGCTTAGAGGAAAAAAAAAATCATACTAATTTATGCACTTAGAAGTCCTAAACTGGGCTTCTATGTTTAGAAATATAGTCCATTTACAACCCTAAAAAATAAACCTGCCAATGCTGGAACAGGGGATAGACTTTGCAATTGAGTTTTGTCCCATTATTAACTTGTAGAACTGCAGTCTGTAGCAAATGGAGCAAAACATCAGCATCCCTGGGGACTTTGTTAGCATTTACACTGAGCCATCATCAGCACATTTCCTGCCACAGAAGAAAGGCAGAAAATCACACATTTGAGATATTAGTATATTAACTCTATTGCTGAATGTCCCATTGCCCCTACAGGGTGATTACTGTGTGAGAACAGTTTCTCTTGGAGGGATGAATAAAGGTTTACACCTATTGCTCTGTTACATTTTTTTGTTCAGTGGACCTTTTTTTAGTGCAAAGTGATCTTTGTTAGCTCCAACGTGTCTGACAGATAAATCTAAAGGATGATATATGGCTAGTTCAAACATACTAATGATATGGGGAATTATGAGATGACCTACATAGCTGAAAGCCATAAAAATGGCCCCTGGTAAAAGGTATACAGCAAATTAGGGCCTGTAGCAGTACCAAGAGGTGTGCTCTTGCCACTGCACAGCAGCAGGGCAGTTAGAACAATACAGATCACAGATGAAGTGAAATTATTTACTATAATGAGCTTAGCATCAAAAATACAAGTAATTATGTTGTAGACTCACAGCCTAGTGGGTAACCAGAAGGTAAATCTATTGCAAATTGGTACTATTCTTTTTCCTATGATACTGTAACATAAGAAATTACCTGGCTAGATTAGCTAAGTAGCTAACTTATTTATTTGGCTGATTAGTATTAGTGGACTGTACAGAACAGTATTTTAAGTGGGAGGTCAAAGTCTGAATTAGAGGTTCATTTATACATAATTCATTAAGGATTAATACTCTATTAAGAGTTACTCTAAGCAGGTTATGGACAGGAACAGGGGGCTGCAGATAAAGTCCTCAGTAGGAACTGACTTATTCTAACTGGAGTTATTTTAAGCCAGAGTTTTAAGCACTAGTTTGATCTGTTGAGCTTTATAACAATTGAATAATGATTTATGTACCTTACTAACTTTTCAATGTTAAACTCTAAGATGACCCTTAGAATATGTATCATATCCTCTTGTTTGCTGAAATAGTGAATTTTTGTGTTGATAGTTTTCTGTACACTTTCTACGGAACTGGTAGTGATTCGCAAGGAAAGGATAATGCAGTTTTGATTCACAAAACTCAAATGTGAATAGGGTGGTGTCGAAGTGGTGACTTTGACAACTCAGAGACCTTTTTTATTAGAGACCATATATAAAGAACTGCAAGTTGAGCCTCTATTCTCCTCTGTCCCATGGAAAGAACACTCAAAGATCCTCCAGCAAAGCAGATGCCAAGAACATATGTTGAATTACCATGATTCCCTTATACTGCTTCGTCTGCCATGCTTTCTCTCAGTGCATTTGGGAATTTACATGGAAAATCCACAGTAATTTGGCACCTGATGCTCATTTGGAAATTTACTTTGAGAAGGTAGTTTGCAGTTATAAGGCAAACTGTAATCTTGGGATAAGTACAGGCTACTTCTATCTACTTTAGACATTATCTTAGCTGCAGTGAAATGTTCACCAAGAACATTTTGGACCAGGTCCTCCTGTTCCTTCAAAGTTCAGAATATGAACAGACTGAAAGGATTCTGATTTCACTTATCCTCAATTATTTTGGAACCCTTGTGATAATTCAGATCATTGTCTGCCAGGACAAAGAAATTAGAATATAAGAAACTTGTATCTGACAGTTCTCCATGAAGCAGGATCAGGCTTCTTGATGCTTAGATTCAAATTGTTCAGGGACAACATGTTTCCAAGTGCTTTGATGCTTCATTATCATTTTGACTTTCAGTCAGGAGTGTTTTATGACCATCAGCATCATTCTATTACACATTATCTTATGCCCAGATTTGGAATTAAAATGAAATTCTTGTAAAAACTACTAGACGTCTTCCTGAGGAAAAAAAAAATTAGACATTTACTAACTCTTGTCACAATTCTAAGCAAGGATGTTCTCACACTGTTGCTATTTATTATTACTACAACATTGCCTCTGAATTGGATCCTTATCTCAGATTTAGGCCACATTATGCTAGGCAGGGTAAAACACCTTAGTAGTATCTTGTACTTTTGGTCTTAACTTTGTCTGGTCCTGTTGTTTACTATTTATTATTGTCCATATGCCACATCTGAAATGGTTGGTTCCTAATAGGTGGTGAAGCAACTTCTGGACATATGGTTTGGAAGTGCTTTGGCAAACCATATGAAGGCCCTGCATAAATCTGTGACCACTGTTTGTTGTTTTTGGAGATGCTTTTCAGTTCACTTATAAAAAGAAAGTGCAAATAGAAATTCTGGGTTTTAGAATTCTTTGCGTGTTCACAATATTGAAGTACGTTTATTTTATTATTTAAAGCTAGTATCTAGCTTTAAAACATACAAAGAGATGTCATGGAAGAATGGAACTGAGTTAGCAAATGTTTGATCTTAACAAGGAAAAAAAGCCTAAACATTCCATCCTAACTACACTGCATGGAATGCATAAGACTTCTCAGAAAGAAAATACTTTTTGGCCAACGCCTTTAAAGCCTTTTGGTCAAGAGTTTATTTATTATCTAACCCAAGGCCTAAAATATTAAACTGATTTATACGGACACTTGATAACAAATGAACTGTGTATTTCTTCAAATTTCTAGAAGGGCTAATTCTATGCTCAGCTAAAATCCCACTGAGGTGAAAAGAAGCTTTTTATGGTTATAGGTATGTTCCCAAACAAAAGTCCCTGTTATCTCATTATTTAAACCTTTTAACTTATAAAACAGAAGAATGAAAAATGTATTAAATATCAAAACTTTAACTCAGTATAAAAACTTCTGCATTATCTGGAAATGAGAGGAAAAACTAATTACTTATTAACACAAAAATATTTTAAGTAGAGCACTCTAATTTCTTCTAAATGATATTAATATCTAACTCCCACAGAAAACAAGAAAATAAATCTAAACAATAATGTGTTATAGTAGAATCGATATTGATTATTAGGAGTGTTTTATGAGAAACAGTAAAAACCTTTTAGGATCCCTGAGGAAAAATATTGTAATAAAACCGAAATAAATTATGGCAATCTAATCAGATGCCTAAAAAAAATAAAATTCCTTAATGGAATTTATGCTATCAGGAGAGCTGTTGCTTTTAGGTATAAAGCAAACTGCTGAACGTTTTTGCAAAGCATGCAGGTGTGCTATTGACAATTTACCTTTCTGATTAACAGTTCACTGAGTCATTGCTTGGCTCTCTGAAGCACTTTTTCCACACCTACTGTTTGTCCTTCACCCTCCTGTTGCCCAACCAACACAGCGGGAGGGAAGGCCACGGGAGTCATGCCCTGTCACCAGTGTGATTCAGCTACCCTAGAAGGAGGCCTCCGACAGCAGCTCTGCTGGGCTTGTCAGTTGCTGTGATGGATTTAGAGTTCCAGGCTGCCCTTTGCCATGTGCGGCTTGTCCCCTCACCCTCCTCCCATGGAAGGAAGTCCGGAACATTTTATTTTGAACGGTGCATTATTTTGATTTTATATACGTGTTAGAGAAGATACATTAGAAAGGAACAAAGAACTATGCCTTGTCTTTAGGTTGGCAAGAAAAGCAGGGTGATCCTGTGTTCCTGGGAGAGCTCACCAGCAGCTTTCACCTGATTTGCAAGACAGAGTTTTTTCTGCACATATGAGCTTTTGCCTCATTGCAAGTGTTCAAGCTCCAAGCTGTCATTCTCCTCAAACTTCACATATTCCAGGCAACTGAATGCTTTCATGGGAAACCAGCACCTTGACCTCAATTCAGTATTTTACAGTAAGCCATTTTAGTGAGCAGAGGACAGTTGTGATGTGCTTTCCGTTGTCCGTGTTGCTAAGGAGATGTGATACAATATTCTACACTATTGAGAAAGGGAGTGCCCTAATACATTGTGCCTTGGTCACCATATTACTATCATTCAGCAAAGAAGTGAGGAAGGTGCAGATGTGAAAATCCCATTTCTCACCTATTCTAATACATCTGGAACATGTTTGATACACTTGAGCCCTTTTACTCCAGAGACCTGGGATTAGCTGCTAATTAAAAGTTGATCCAAAATAACTTTCAAAACAAGTATGAATAATTTTTCTCACTGCAACACTCTGAGTGGCCAGAGATGAGGGTTGGCCACCATGCCATATAATATCATAGACAAAGAGGCTTACGTTTTCCCTGAGCTAGCTAGTTCAGGGTGAGAGCTGGCAGTGAATCCCTCTGTTTAAGCCAGTTACTGCTTCTTCTAACATCTTTACTTGAATCATCAAAGCCTAAAGAAAAAGCTGCAGAGGGTGTCAATGTGATACATGAAATACTGATATCATAGGGCATTTTGCCTTACATAATTCTGACAGCATTGCTGAAGTTAGGAAATTCTAGAAGAGTAACCTGTATTATTTATAGCAAAAATATATTTGATATTTTGAATAGTCAGCAGAACTGTTTTTTACCTTCAGTTACAGCCTCTTATGACAAGACCAAACAATTATGTGTGACTGTAAAAGCAACACAATTTTTGTTACTCTTCTGCTTGTATGTATGCATGCATAGTGGTGTGCACAAGTACACACACTGCATGTACTTGAGCACGTGGTGAGAGGGCGGCGGAGACGCGCGGTATTGCCCAGCTGGCCGCTCCTGCCTGGCTTTTTAGTATGGATGCTGAGCAGCTGCCTGCAGGAGAGTGCACAGATCTTCCTGTGTAGGTGTCAGGGGAAAAGTGAGTGCGCTTCTGGCCACAGCAAAGACTGAAAATACAACTGCCACAAAGACGACTGCTAGCAAAACACTTCCAGTCAAGAGATTTTCTATGTGAAAATTATTTTTCAACCTAGTCTGACTTTCGTAAGTATTTTGTTTGAAGTTTTGTTTGAAGTTTATCTCTTAATATAATCTGATTTTGGCTGGGGCAGTGGCTAGAAGTGATATCTTCAACATTTCTAAAGAAAAAAAAAAAGTGTTACACTTTGAGAGAGGTTAGACCACAAATGTAACTTGAAAGAAACCAAAACAGACTCTGCTGGAAAGTTAATGGAAAGGAATAACCCCTTCCTATATTTCCCATGGAAAAAACTGGCACCACCAGATGCAGCGCTCCAAAGAGATCTGCCAGTACCAGCTTCATGGCACACAGTGCCACAGCGCAACACTTCCTAATTTGCTGTTTTATCTTGTTGCTGTGGATTTGTGAGGAAAAGCACAGTACAGGAGATTTTTTTCCCTCTTACCCTTCTTCCTGCATGTCCCATCATGATGTTGACAGCTCATGTATTGCTAGCCTTCATACATCACTATAACTAATTTCTAGTGCCTCTAAACTCAGATAGATATGAGTGCAATCGAAAATCTGTGTATGTGTATATATACGTTTTATATAATCCTCCTCTTTCCCTTCCACATCCTTGAAGTCTTCCACAATAAGGCTCTCTCAGTCTTGCTAGCTCGTGAGCACGTATGTCCCCAGGACGTAACCCAACCTGAGGCATTACGTGATGTATAAGCTAAAGGTCCCCTAAGGAGCCCCGGGACCATCTCCATGCTTGGGGTGTAGAGCCATACTTGACTCACCATGGTCAGCTGGCAGAAATACAGAATATCTTAAATGATGGAGAAACTTTTCCAAATTCTGAAGGGCGCTGCTTTTTCAGGAGTGCACGTGAGTCAAATTGCATAAAAACAATAGATTTTAAAAACTAAAACTGATTTTCTTTGGAAATGCAATCTTATTAAATTCAAAATATTGTTAACAGCAAGTTCCTTTTGAAATTGTTCTGATTAGAAAAGTATATGATAATTTCCTCAGATGCCATCCTGTTTTTATACTAAGAAAAATGAGTTAAAAATTTATGCCAGGAATGTGCAGGAATTAATTTTAACCTCATGATTCTGATCATTCCTTTGAAGTCTCTAGTTATGTTTAAAATATTAATCTTAATTATGTAATATAGTTTTAAGTTACTTGTGCATAATATTTTCTATTACAATGACTCAACAAAGTATTTAAGTGATATGATTGAATGACTGATTTTTTTATAAACATGTGAAATTTGACTTAAATTCTGAGGCTGAATTTTAAAAAGAGAAGCTTTCACACTCACTACAAAATGGAAATTATATTTTTCCATCATATCTTATGTTGCAAGCTCTACAAATGTAATATGAATGGTCTAATGGAAATATGTAAGAATTGTAATTGAGTCAATTCATCTAAAACTGTTTCAGTTTAAAATCAAATCAGGCCTTTAAAAACAAAAAGAAAGTCAAAATCCACACCAAATTTAAGAAGGATCCTGCATGAAAAAATCCAGTGTGCGCTGGATACATCTCTGCATACATCTCTTTCACAAAGTGAATCAGAGCATGCTGCATCCCAGACCAAAGGTCCAGGCTGATTCCCAGCTTTGACAGCCCAGCCTTGAACAAACCAAAATTTGCAGCAGCAGCAGCGGCAGCTTCAATTTGGTGAAGTGAGCAGGGTCACAGAGAGTAAGTACCTCTCAGGTGCTATGATGCACATTCAGTGATGGAGTTTTGAGACACATCCTGAGATAGATCAATGATAATGCTACGTGCAGACTCTCAATGTGTCAAGCTGCAGTCAAAACAGCCCTGCTGAATGGAATTGCCAAGGCTGGATCCATGCCCAATAGACACTTTGAGCACATTACTATAATCTCGAGGCATTTCAGAAGTAATTTCTGCAGTAAATACACATGACTTCATGCTTACTCATTTTCGTCATCATTGCCTTTATGAACCAATTATTTAAATGGTAAGCAATAATCTGCCTTAGATGTGAGAAGGCACATCAAGTGTGTGTATTACTTAGATAAAACAGATAAGTCGTCGTGGTATAATAAATACCTCACTTTCCTTTGGAAACTGCAAAACTGCAGGGACCTGGCCTTCCTGGACATCTAATGTAAGCAGCTTGCCTCTGAGGACTCCTCCCCACCTTCCCTGAGAGGATGCAGGATCCCATATGTTATGATTCACAATTCCCTAAAATCCTGTTTAGAGGGAATCTGCTCTTTGAAAGGTGGGTCTCATTTTGGTTTGCTTTCCTTCCCATCATGCCAAAGAGGACAAAAGAAAAAAAACCCAGAACTTTAGCGTTACAATGACCTTCACACAAAAAAATAAGTTGGATCAGAATTTAAATTGTTGATGACTTTCATAATTGTCTTTTTGATTTTATATCATTTTACAATTACATTATTGTAAAATATTAATTCTTTCTTCATTTTAGGATGGTTCATTATGCATAATATTGCACAGGAGCAAGACTTCAATGGCTCTCAACTACTGCATTATTTCTGTGTCATTTCAATACTCAGTTGGGTCACTGAACTCTAATGGGAAATATTCTGTATGCTTTCAACATTAGTCTCAGTTGAGGATAGGAGATCATGTCCTGGAATAGTACTGAACCTTTTATTTTTTTATGAGATTTCTCTAGAACTAATAAGTATTTAACTTATGTCAACAGTCGTAGCAAAGTTGCCCCCTCCCTTTTTTAATCTCTAACCCTGCTGAGCAAAAGATTATTTCTATCTACAGGTTTTTCTGTCAGGTGTGAGAAGGGCTGGAAATATGAAAGGATGTATTGATAGTTGTGCTCTTGTTGAACAGGCGGCTGTATCACAAACTCCCTACTACTGAAACAAAAGTTGACCATTATTTGGTATTCTTGGTAGAAATGTCCAAGTCCCGTTGCGCTTGGAAGTCTAAATTATCTTTTCATCTTCAGCTGTACTCTTGATAGGTCAGTGTGTTCATGGCTACACTTATGGCAGAATTTCTTCAACAATTTCCATGAGCTCAGGGATAACAGCCCCTGTCTTAGACACTCCTTAACTGCTTTGCTTGCCATTGCCACCAGAAGTACTAGTATTTACAAGATAGCAGTAGAAGAGCAGCAGAAGATTAAAGAAGACAGACTGCTTGTTTTCCAAGTTTCTGTCAAAGTAAAAGCCCCCTTGCTGTTGCATCACTGTCTCAAGGATGACAGTGAGACAGGATTTCACTGCATCATCAGAGGACAAGTCCCCCTGAAACTGGCATTTTAGAATCATAGAATCATTGTGTTTGAAAAAGATCTTTAAGATCATCAAGTCCAAGTGTAAACCCACCAACACCATACCTACTACACCATGTCCCTAAGTGCCTCATTTACATGTTTCTTGAACACTGCCAGGGACAGTGGGTTTGGATACCACTCCACTAGGAGTGGACTCAACTCATAATATCATGCACGGATCCCTGAAGGTAGGCATGGAAATCTGTAGGCCTCACGGCATCTGGAGATGGAGAGGTATTGCTACAGATGGGGAGGGATCAACAGCTCTGCTGGAGTCGGGCTAGTGACCCATTGGGCTGCTGAAACTCACCCTGGCCCGCTGGTGTGCTCAATGGCGAGAGTCTGCAGCATTTGCCTGGAGCAACCCCTGCCCCTGCAGCCAAGGGGCACATGCCTGCAGAGGGGGAGCGTGTTTGGGGGCTACTGATAGCTGCAGAATTGGACATGTGCCATGCAAAAATAAATCCTAGCTATAGCAAAGGGTAATTATACCATTACAGCTTATGTCCTCATGTAAAGAATGATATGCGAGTATTTCACAGAACAGCTGTGGTAATGCTAGCTACTGAAATGTTTAGGTCTCTCCAGTTCTAGCTAAACTTCATAGAGCTACAGTAAACCACAATATATGAGAAGTAGAGATTACAAAATTGGATTTATGTTCCAAAGTGCCTGATGTGCTCTAAGTCAGCTCAGTTGAGCAACCTAATGTACTTTGTGAAGTATGTACCACTTTGTTAAAATGATGTTTACAGAATGAGTTTGTTTCTAACCAAACAACTCCATCTACAATTATTTGGATGAACAGGATCTGTTTTTTTTTTAACAACATATTCTGTTTTATTGTTTGTTGGGGTGGTTTTTTTTTTTTTTTTTTGTAAAAGAAAATTCCACTGGCCAATCATTGCTATAACTTCTTTATTATGGCCTGCTCCATCAGAGGACAATATGATGCACTACTCCTCTCAGAAATGATGTTTAATTTTACAGCCTGGATGTTCAAATTAAATTGCATCAGTTCCTTCTTAGACTTCTGTATCAAGATTTACTTTAGTGGTTTTGGTATGTTCACCCAGGAAGGTTTAAAATTAAAATGAATGACCAAGTGTTAAGTTTTAGTCCCTGTCATATTAGGAATTAAACTCAAAGTGCTTTAACAGCCTCCCTGGGCATTTGGAAAAGTCTTTCTGATGACACCTTGTCAAAATTCTCATTTTATTTTTGCTAGTTTTCCATTACGTTGCTGCCTGCTGGAAACTAAGCTTGATCACAGCAGGAGCCCAAACCAAGGTTTATTTCAGAAACCTGAAGCAAACATTTAGAGCTGTCATATTTGGAGAAATAGGAGCCCACTTGCCTCTGCCTGAGGTCTTTTCTGAGTGGATCACAGGCTGCACTTGTAATGCTGCGGGCAAGTTTCAGGCTCTGCTGGTAAGGGGCACTGGTGCGGGGTACTATGACTCTGAAACCACAGCACAGTCTGCACAAGCTACTGCAGGCAGAGTCATTGCAGTGTCACAGTTAGGCCTGGATTCAGTATTGTGTGACTGACAGTCCCGTCAACCTGCAGAGATCTCTGTTGGCAAAATGAAGTCAGGATGCTGCTCTGCAGTGCAGACTCCAGCCACATGAGCCATAAGCAATGGCACAGCTGGGGAGATCCCAGCTTGCTCCTTGGGCTGGATAGAGTCTAACCACATTCTCTTTTCACAGTCAAAACTTAACATTTAATAGACATAAGTTCTGTAACTCTCAAATATTTATGTAAAAACTATGAATAAACTGAGTAGTGGCATCCAGTTATCCTTCAGCTGTGGCTTAGCTCCCTGAAGCTCCTTTGAAATTTTTGTATTACTGTTGTCTAGGGTCAATGAACAAATTTCTTTGGGTCTTCGCTGCCACTGATTTTTGTTGGCCCTAGATGATTCCTCATTAAGGAATTATCAGGCAAGAAAATCACCTCTGAATCCACTTCCCACCTCCAATTCCAAAGACTGCATAAAGTGTCCCTTCCTCCTCTACATTATGAACCCAGATTATATCCAGAGAATCTCCAAACATGAACAAGCCGTGTTTCACTGGTGCTCATCCACAGGTAGCTACAAGAATTGGATTCTATCTTTTTATTGCCATTGCACATTACCCCTAGGCCACTGGTGGAAACTTCACTGAAAACTTCTTGAATTTTATGAACTTCTAAATGCTTCCCAGTATAAGATATGCAACATCTAACAAAAAACAGATTCGCACAAATGTCTATGCACAGTATTACCTAGTGGCAGTCTCTCAGGGTAAGTAAGAATAACAATCTAGAAAGATTACGAAGTTTTCCAGTTGACAGAAACAAATCTATTCCTACTTCGCTTCCAGGGGCAATTTTTTCATGTGAGATCACTGTAGCTTTTCTGCTTAACTTACTGTATTTTTGGCACTTTTAAAATGCCAAGCCAGTGTCTTTAGTGTTATTATTCATAAATGTTTCTGTACCTTCTTTTACATTTTTCAGTCCCTAAATGACCTTCAGGATCCTTTTTCATTAGTTTGTTCCAATAGGTAATGTATCATAATCAAAACAAAGTATCACCTAGGACTGGAGCTCTCATCTGGGAAATGCCCAGCCAATCTGTGCTAATAGCCTGAAATATTTTCTGAAGATTTTAAACATGACCTGTTGTTTTGCAAGTCCAAATTGCATCTTCTGATGTGGTTATTTTCACTTAACTATGAGATCTTGCTTGTTAGGTCAATTATGTTGATGTTGGTCTAAAAATTATCATAATTTGTCTGTGTAGCTCCTTGTATTAACTCCAAGGTCTATGTTGTTTCACAGATCTTATTAATTTCTTTCATCCATAACTCCAAAGTGGTGCCTCTCCTCGAGACCTGCCAGGAAGGTCTGGATATTGGCTTTCTTAAAGATAAAAATATAATCCCATTATGTCTTCATTCAATACTTTTGTCTCTCTATACAAGCACAAGTCTGTTTATGTCTTCCTTTGCATCAATCAATTTTATACTATTCTAGTTCTTCTATTTACAAATCAAGAAGCCTATTGAGATGCTCTCCGACCCTCAAGTTTCAGGCAAGGGAAACTCAGGGCATGAACTGTGGAGTGGTTGTGCTCTTCAAGCTCTGTTCCTTATTCTGTTAAGGGCTTGTTTATCCTCTGGAAGCTTACATCCAACTTCTCAGTTGTACACAACCATACGCTACACTCTGCTTTTTGCTGGAAAGGTAGAAGGCCCCTGTAAAATTAAAGTTTTATTTGTTAACTTTCCATTGCCTGGTTCTTTCAGTACAGGTGGGTCTTTAGAATGAAAACTTCTTGCAAGCTTTATTTTTCTGAAATCAGCATTCCTCGAATTTCTGTAACAGGCCTTCATGATCATAGTTTCTTCTCTGGAGCAATACGCAAAAAGTGTCAGAAACTAAGTGAACATTTTAGAGTCAGGAATTACACAACCTGCTAAGAGTGTTTCTTTATCCTGTAGATACAGTTTTGATTTTCTTGCAGAAAGATTTATCTCTAAATTTTAGTGGTTCTTTTTTCCATTCAGCATAATTCACTGCTTCAGACACAAAGAAAATGCTTAGTATAAAATATTTGATCTTCTCATTCACCATAGCTGCTTTGGTGATACTTGATTTCCTCAAGCCACTCTTCAATTTTTGTGTTTGGAGCTACATGAATTAAAGGTATGATTCTAGTATGATACAAATGAAGCTCTTTTAGCTGTGGGAAAGAGATGCAGACAGGATCTTCTAAACTAAAATTAAGAAGAAGGGATTATTATGCAATACAGAGTCGTCCTGATACTTGAAGGTCTTAAAGTTAAATTAGGAATTAGAAAAAGAAAATTAGAAGTCATTTCACATTGTTCTAACGTTTATTGATGCTTGTTTCCTTTCACCTCTTCGATTCTTCATCTTCTCCTATGGTTGCTAAATGTCTTGCTGACCTCTAACTTTGGTGCTTCTCTGAAGTCTGTGCTCCTAACCCTGTGCTACAATAACTGTATGATTAATAGGCTGGTGAAATCAATCATTTTGATGCTATGGGCACTCATTTACCATTATTAATCAATTAATCACTTCAGCAAAAAAAGACCTTAATGCTATTCTATCACCTCTGGGTAATTCTTGAAGTGAAACAGGGTGCAGACTTCGGTTTGAGCTAACCTGACCCTGCACATACTTGCCAACAGCAATACAATCCCCCTGATCATAGATAATATGGGAGAGAGAGGGATTGAAATCAGTCCACCAGTAGTACTTCCACATGTTAAGATCCCCTAGCAAAGGACTTTTGCATACTGCTCTGCTTGGACTTGATCACTGACAGCACCATAAGAATTGCTGATGAAAGAGGAGCGTGGACATGATCAGCGCTCATGAGCAAGTGCCACTGGGGCTTCCCTAATGCCGTCATGTCAGAGGAGCTTGAAACGGTGCTGTGCAACCTTTCGCACTTGTCCTCCAGCTCTGGCTGCAATAGGATGCCAGCTTGAAGCTTCTTCCTGTTTTTGCTTTGCTCAAACTTTGTTGCTTGCTAACGTCCACTTCAGCCCTGCATAGGCTGTGATGCCTCACTTCAGCTTTCCCTCAGCTCTTGGCTCTTCCACTCTAGTTCCCCACCTAATCTGCTCCTCCTCATAACTCCCCACCAGTCACATATCTGCTTCCTGCCTGAGGCACTCACTTCAAGAACTTGGGCACCACCTAAATAATAACACAGACCAAACCTTTCCACTGTGGAAGACAAGTACCACTGGTCTCTAAATAAATGGGATGCAAGGCAAACTTTGGTTCTAGAGGAAATCCTGGATACCATAAATATGGTAATATATGACTATGATTGCTGATTAACAATTCAAAGATTATAAAAATTTATTGTCAGTCAACTAACTCTGTGTTACAATAAAACTAAACAAAATTTGTAAGAAATAGGTCTCCCTCCCAAAATCATAGGCAGAATTTTTTAGCTACAGATATCTGCAGACAGAAAAGAGATATTCTATGTAATGCTATGTTCACAGTAAATCCACTGACTTGAGTGGCACCATTTAAGATTTAAATTGTAGAAAGAGGGAGAGTTTTACACCATGAACTTAGTTTTCATTTAATATCAGAGGGAGGCACAGGAATGGCTTAATCTATCTTGAGAGCCAATTACTTCCTTTCCATTATGCTGGTATAGATCTGAAGTAGATGGCTGGGTATGACAGAAGGGTTACCTCAGTTTTAGATAGACTTAACTGGCAGTAGGTTTTAGCTCTTTATCTTCCTTTGTGTATCCAACAAATTACGTTTTCACAAGAAAGCTGCCTACTGCATTTTTGGCTTATTTGCTGAAGAAGAAAGAGGTATATTGCTTTGATTCATTTTTATAACCTTTGCTAAGAAAGTTACATATTTCTGTATTTATAGTTAGGCTGACTTTTTGCAGTTCTCAAGAGAGAGTGTGAGGTTTCAGCACAGAAGAGAGAGAGGCACTTCTGAAAAGCTCAATCTCCTCCACTGAACAGCATTAACTTTGCTACTGCAAACAAAAAGTAGTTCTATTGATTTAAGTAACTTTTTCACCCACTAGTAACAAAAAGCCCACAAGAGTTCCTGACATAGACTAGTTCTTTCATTAAAGGCAAACTTTAAACTATAGGATTGGTGCAAAATGTGCATTAATTTCTTCTTTTCCATGAAGTATAACTGAAGGCACAAATACATGTGCACACTGGGATGGGCATGGATGAAGGACTCTGACTTGGGCGCAGGAACTAGTAAAACACTGGACGTTAACAGAGTGACCATACATGGCTCCATTCCTTAGCAAATGGAATACCAGACAACACTGAAAAACAGCAACAGAATTAATAGTATGACGATCCCCTCATCAAAAGATGGATTTTTTTTGATTGTTCAAGGCCTGGTTTCACACTGGAAAGGTAGGAAGTAAAGAAGAGCTAAAGTTCAGTATGACTTCACTTTCTTTTTTAAGACTGACATATAATCTCACTTTTATTTCAGGCTGAGACAAACCATGTTGTCTTTGAAATTCAAAGAATGCCTTTTTCTTTAGTTTCTTTTTTCTTTTTTCTTCTTTTCTTTTTTATATTTTTTATTTACTTTTTTATTTTGTTTCTTTTAGTATAGAAAACTTGTGGGGAATCCGAAATACAAGCAGCACAGCTTGTATTAGGAATTCATTGGATCTGCTGGGGCAGATTAGCAGGCATTGAAACAAAAGATGTGACCAGGAGTACTTGGAGTAAGCACAGCCCTTCTCTAGGGGTTCTGCTCCCCACTTCTTGGGTCATGGCTAATAGTTTCTTCTGCCTTCAGAAAACGCAATCTAAATTTTAAAAACTTCAACAGGCAGAAAGAAAAGCAGGTTTTACTTAGGCAAATTATTGATGGCAAATAGCTTTCTGATATCTAATAAATAAAAGGCAATAAATTCCTAAATACCTAGACACCACAATTAATAAATAACAAATATGAAGCTAATGTGAGCTTTATAGCTGCAAGAACAAAAGTCTGTTTTGAAGACTGACAGTAAAATCCTGCTGCCAATGCTGGAAGGGAGATGTTAGAATTCTTGTATTATTTTGTCTTTAGAAGATCACAAAGTCAAAGAATGATATTATCTAGGTTACAACATAAAGTATGACTAAGCTAAGAAATACCAGACTTACTTGAGAAAAAATTGGCTTTGACTTTTCTGTATATTATATATATGCATTGTGTCAGTGACTACATATTTCTTTCTTTTTCCTTTTTCCATATAAGACCTTTGCCTCATTCAGTAATCAGAATGAGTGCAGAACGAGTTCTGCAAGTAAACACACTTCTGGCATTTTCCTGCTTATAAAA
>JAVCKT010102229.1:7783-27150 GCA_032273925.1 Rhynchotus rufescens
TACCACTGTATTTAGACTAACAAAAAGCAGCAGCTATTTCAGACAAGAGAGAGCACAGACTGACTCTCAGCTTTGGAAATAACATCCCCTGTTTCTGCTTCTGGAAAGAATTAAAGTAAAAAGAAGAGTTCGACAGTAACATAACGATCAAAGGTTTAAAGTTTAAGGACATTTACAAGGTTTAAGAACACTTATAAAAAGCAGTTCCTCACAGTAGTCCCCCAATCCAGTTATGCCTGTCCCTAACCATAGTAAATAAGGTAAATAGGTGCTCACAACTTACAACATTTAGCAAAGAGCCTGATCTAGGCAGCCTTAAAAAGTCTTAATGGCAGTAGATCAGCCCCTGATCTTGTAGAAGTTGTATTCCACCAGCATCTGTATTTACAAATGCAAATGACATCTATAATACTGTCACTAATAGGTCTAAGAAAAGCAAATGCCCATGTATACATATTTTTAATTATATTTATGTCCTGTGAAAAAAAAAATTGCACATTACTGTAAATTTCTGCTGTCTGCATTGGTTCTGGTCACTTCTATTTTGCATGAAATTTATGGTCTCTTGTTTCCACAGACTGCAGCACTGAGTATACCTCTGCATACACAGTGCTCTGGGAAATGAAAACTGCTGGCTTGTTTAATTTAAATTCTCTGTTCTTCATCATCCTTATCTCACACTGCATAGGTTTACGTCTGCTTATTCTCATTAAAAGATGCGTTGAAAACAGATCTAACATGACACCAACTCACATTTTAAATATAAGTATTTTTCTTTCTAGTAGGAATACAAGAGAAAAGAGCTAAAAAGAAAAATGAGGAAGCGTAAGCAATTTGAAACCATTAATTACAAAACCCTTATTATTACCACCAAACCTTCACTGCAAAAAACTCTGTAACCTAGATCAACCAGACTGGGAAATTGCACATAAGATCATAATTTGTTCTATATTATATATTATGCTAACTGTACAAAAATAGTGCTGATTGCAAACAATTTGTGGACTAGGTTAATGCAGAAAACTGAATGTGTCAAATCTGTGATGGAAGTGTCTTTCTAGATAGGCAAATGACCTTCCACATGGCCACTAGCTTTGACAAATTTCTTGTGAAATAATATGGATAAACAATATTTTTGTGAGTTATGAAAATTGAGCTGGCTGGTATAATTAATTTGTTGACATGCTATTGAAGAGGCTATGTATTACATGTATTTTTGTAGAGTATGTGGCTGCATAGCAGAAAAGACTGCAACCTGTTTACATTCTGCAGCAGCAATGCTGTGGATCAGATGGACTCTTCTTCAAGGAGGAGTGGGTTGCACATTCACTGAACTGCAGCAGAGAGGAGATGCAAAGCTAGACCTCAGACATGCTAGGAAAACAGGGTCAGATAAAGAGCAATGGAGCTTTTTTATTTGAGGAACCACTGAAAACAGCTTGTTTGGAATGCATACTGGAAAAGCAGCCACCTTGAGAAGGACTAGTAGATTTATTTTTAAATATTTACTATAAACTTTCATGAAAAAATATTTCAGATTTCAGTATTTAAAGGTGTCCCATACTCTAAAGCATCCTTTTTTTTCCTAATAAAATCTGACTTTAAAGATTGCAAGCCTTCAGTGCTGCATTCTAGCACAGCGCTGCATAATCAATCAGCTTGTCTTGTGGGAAAGTAAGAGTAGAAAAACCATACAAACACATACATGCACCGCTAACAAACTCCTTTTGCTACCATGAAATTTTGAATGACATACTGGAATTGCTAGATTATGGTAACACTTAAGAACTAAATGCTCTACTTTTCTAAAGACTGTCTAATATTCAGCACTTGCTATTTAAACCAGTTGCTTTTGCTGTTAGACCAGTATTAATATAAATACCTCACTGAGGATTTTACCTGCAAATACATCGGACTTGCACTTTTCCAGTAAAACATAGTCATTGGATAAATTTTCCTCTCCATCGAGTCTAGAAGATATATTCACATTTATATTCATGGCTTTTCAAAGTTTGGATCTTGCTTTCATCTTACACTTATTCAACAATACAATGTTTGAAAAACAAAAATTTCTAAAATCTAACTTCACAGACTAAACAATGCTATTCCCTATACTGACCTGACTTAATAGTTATGTTAAAATGTTTATTGTTCTATCCAGAAGTGTTACTGTATTCAGTTCACGATCTTCATTTCTTTTTGCACATAGATTTTTAGTCAGAAAGAGACATTTATCACGATCCAGGATATCTTTTATAGCATACCCCATAGATTTTTATTGGCTATGTCTAGCAATAAGTCTGTAGTCCTTTCTTAACTTCTTTGCATGTGTGAAACCATGATTTATTAAGTCCTATTGCCTCTGTTTCTTTCTATTTCATTTAAATTAATCCTTTTTACCCCTTTTGTCTATTTTTTTTCCAGAATACTCAACATTTAGCATTTTCCCTTCTCCCAACTTTTCCTTAAGTCAACAAAATATTTTGTACACAATCAGAATGCTTTTGCTTTCAACTTCTACACCAGGAGAGACACTATTCTAGTAGGCAAAATGCAACTATGAACATTTTTGTAACTTGCAAATATTTTTTAAAAGCTTTTAAAATGCAGCATTTCAAATTCTGTCAGGACTGAAAATCTGCAGTTACACTAGCCCGTTGAAATAATAAAGATATGTTAATATCTCAGGCTAATGCTAATATGCATTTTGTTAATATAACTCCATAAGAAAAGTCTGTGCATACTCCCAGATATAATAGATTAGAAACTTTTTGCAGCCACTCCAAATTGCTGAATTTACAAGATTTACTGAATAATTCAGAACTTAATAATTAGCAGATAATCACCTTATACTGCATTACATGCTATACTAGAATTCAATGTAGGATACTGTGTCCTGAAATACTAGCATCCTGAAATACTTCATTCTAAAATTTGCACAGAATTTAAGAAATTTGTGCAAATGACGAAATGAAAAAATTTTCCAGGATAAAAATTTGGGAATCTTAAATGGAGACATGTTATCCAAAACATATGACAATAAGTATTCTGTCTTCTATATGACTGAACAAAAAACATAGTTAATTTGCCTCTGCTATTCCCTCTGCTGCTACCAAACTCGAGAGATTACTCCACTCTCTGTTATTTATTTATTTATTTATCTATTTGTTTGTTTGTCTATTTATTTATTTTTTTGTCTGAAGTAACAAGCTCTAATTTTTATCCTTTTGCTACCAGGAAATTTTGAATGACATACTGGAACAAAGCTATAGTCTGGAAAAAAATATATTATCCTCTTCATAATTCTCTTCTGTTTCTCTTGCTTCATTTCTCTTTCTTCTTATTTCTTTTTCTTTTTTTGTTCTGTCTTGTTTTGAATGCATATTTGAGGAGTGAGAACTTTAATCAAATCTTTATTTTAAGAAAAATACAGACCCCGTCCTCAGCTAACAGAAGAACAAATGCTGAGTCTGCATGAACACTGTGTTATGCTGTTGACTGCTACACATAGGAATGCTCCACTGGCTTAGTTTTGTGTGAGTTGCCACCAATACCTTGTGTTTCTCCCATTCCCCAGGCTTTTTATGTTCCAGTAACTTTGTGGCAAAAAGCACTAGGGAAGTGTAAGCATCTCATCTCTGCTTCTACAGCTGAGCACCCAAGCCATCACACTCCAGAGAAAAGTCCTTCAGTCTGCAGCATTTTAGTGAAGTTATGTCTATAGATTATATAAAAGCAGAAAGGTACACAGACATTTACATAGTCGGCAGCTGGCATTTCACAGAGAGAGCTCTTATACACCTAGAAATTGGGGATAAAGACCTTGAAGTATCTATAACAGTCAAAAAGTATTGGGCTGTACTATTGCAGCAAAAGAATGAATATATCAGTGTTGCAGAGGTTACTTCATAAGCTCTGCTTGCCATGACAGAATGGCTGACCCCCAGCCTCCTGTGACTTTATGAATTTCTTTTGGCTGTAATTAGCATATAATTTCTACAAATGTTTTCTTTCTTCCATTACCACAAAATCACTTTTATTTCCAGAGACATAGGAAGGGTCTGAGACATCACGCTTTCTTTCCTCAGTGGATATGGCTGCAAGAATAATATTTCTGTTATTTATTAACTCATTAATAATATAATAGCATAATAGACAGAAGATATGAAAACATTTGTATTAATCAGTTTTCTGAGCAGATTCTAAGTCTTTCAGTAGCACCTTATAAATGCCAAACATTAATTTAATGTTTGTTCATTCACAAAATAATGTTGTACACCGATATTTTTTCTCTGGGAGTACATCACTATTTTATTCTCTATTGCTGAGTATATTTCTGGTCTTCTTATCATCAGACTTAGCCATATAACCATAGGTACTTTGAGGTTACATAAGGATTTGAGACAATATTTTCTTTGTATTTATTCTAATACCTTACAAATGATCCATTCTCTCATCATGTTTGTGTAGCATAGTGTTACAAGAATGCCAGTACTGCATTACCTATGATTAACTGAACAATATGTCTCCTTTCTCTTGCAGAAAACAATAGCTTTATGCCTATTCTACCCCAATTCTGCCTTTCTGCTTTATCTCATGTTGCAAGAATCTAATCAAAGGTTTCATCACAGACAGAATCTGTTTCTTAAAGCTTTAAGAATTATCTATTTCTTATTATTAAGTCTAATGTCAGTGACGTTCCTGAGAAGGAACACACCAAATAAAATCTTATACCTTATCAGCATAAAGAGGAAATAATGACAAGTGCTGAATTTAGTTTAAATATTGTTGAAAAGTACTGGAAATATAAATTATGAAGAGATTGTTTCAGTCTGTCACAAATTCAATATCACTTATAGTCGTACCCAAGTATTTATTTTTGAGCAGAAACAGCATGTCAGTGGGAGGACAGACCTCTACCTGGCAACATCTCTTAGTTATTTATGTCACACACATAACATTTGTAGCACACTGATTCCATGGACATGCAACCATACTGCATGGCAACCAGGGCTACTCATCTAGATCATCTGAGCTCAGAAACATCCAACCATACTGTGAGCATTACAGTACAAGCAAACTTAACGGATGGTGTTTTATTTCATCCCTTAGAAAATTACAGTGTGGTTTCAAGGTTTTCTGAACCCTGTTTTATATTTCAACAACTGAAATAAATGGTCACCAGGAATACAGGCAGTATTTTAGAATCAATATTTCAATATCAGCTTCACTAGAACTTTGTAAAGATAGAAATCACCTCAAAAATCCTATCTGCTATGGATTCCTTTCACAGACCAAGGGATAATGCTAGAGGTTTTTCAGCCACAGAGCACTGAGGGCTTACAGCACTTTCTCTGTCTCCCATGACCCTGGCTGCTTTCCCATGCATCACCATTCACTTCTTTCTCCCTCCCAAAAAAAAAAAAAAAAAAAAAAAAGAAAAAGAAGGTGTATGACTGTTTTTTAAAGCTGGTGAGATGCTTGTATAGAGCCTAGGAATCCTATTTAATACAGGAAGTACTTTCTACATGCTTTTTTATTTATGGTGTGCTAATTCATTAAGAATTTAAAAAAATTATTGTAGATGCAGAGTGTTTAGATGAGTTGCTGGAGAATCAGAGCAGTCAGCACATTTTCCTCATCTCTCTGAAACAGGATATCTTCTGGTTATCCTTTGTCATTGTTTATGTTTCCGTTATCGTTCCATTATCTGAAAGCACCATCAGACATGAGTTTAAACTCGCATTTAGATAATTAATACTGCTGCTGAGCGCTATCAACCATAACATCAGTCTCAGTGAGACTGATCAGAAATGGCAGGGCATTGTATGAACTGTTTTCCAAACATTCTGCAAATCATTTGAAGATGTTCTTCATTAATATTTAGAGTAATTTTTAATCAATAAATATAAAAGTAATATAGAATGTTTTGCAGAAGTTTTGATATACTTCCAAAGAGAGATTTTAAACAAAATGGGATTTTGACTTCTGCCTTTCATGACATCACCGTACAGAGGAGATAAATCCTTTAACTGGGTAAATTCTCTGCTCTTAATCTTGATAAGGTAAAGGAATAAGAGACATTAAACAGTTTCTAGGGCTGTCCCAAGAAGTCTAAATTATCTGGTCACTTCCACCAAGTTCCTACCACTGTTTGCACTTTTACTTCCTAATAAGCCAGGAGTGTTTAGATGAACTTCATTCTTTCTAGAGTCTACAATTCTCAATTTCTTCTCTCTAAGAGTTTCCAGATCCTATTTTGTGGTTGTTTTTCTGTTCACAATTTCTTAAAGACAGTTTTCTCTGTAAATTTTCTGAGATTTGGGAAATAAGCTCTTCTGCAGCACCAGATATAAATTGTTATTTTATATAGCATTATCCTGCATTAAATATTACCAACATTACCAAGGCAGCTCTGGTGCAATGATAAACTAATTTTTCTCCTCTGAAGCTCCTTTGTCTCCTGCATAATCTTTGCTTTTCATCACTCATAAGAAAAGCAGTGCAAAAGGATGAAACAACATGTTATGTCTGAATATCAAGGAAGCATATGACACATTGAAAATAATAAATACATGTAGAAAAAAACAGGATACACTAGAAAACATATCCATTATTCACAACAAACAGATACTGGCTTTGACAAGCGCTGCTACAAGAAGAAAAAGGAATGCAGTGAGAAATGGTATTCAGTTTCACATTTCAGAAGAGCTACTTTCAGGTAAGGATGCAGTGCTGTGGGTTGCTAAGGTCTACTAAGCTGTTCAAAGCACAGAAAGGCAGTTATAATGCATTTTGCAAGGACCTTTCAGCATTTTTTTTCTATCAAGGAAAATCCTAAAGTCCAAAAAACATTTTTTTTGAAAGAAGTGCCTTGACAATGACCCTGTCAGACTGCAGTTTTCTCTCTGCATGTCATGTTCATAAAATGTTGCTTGGGCCTGGGATTTAATATTTCTGCCATTCAGTACATGCAGCAAAATCTGCAATTCTAATAAAATGTTCTGTTGCATTGACAAATAATGAACAGATTTTGCAAGGCCACTAGTAAGTTCTTCTTCCTTACTAGTGACACTAGTAAGGCTAGACACTGCTATTTAAGCATTACACATTGAACATTTACACACCAGTGACAACTAAATTCCACCATCATCACTGAGCTTTCGCAACAGTCAGTGGTGAGTTTAAAATGTTTAAAACAGCCTGGTGGCATATGACTGACTGTGACCTGTATGTTGGCTTCTTTGCACTTTTTAATAAGAGCTAGTGTGAGATGTCAATATCTGTCAGGGCTGTACAGTAATATAATTAATAGCATTCTTGACATATTTATGAAATGCTACATCTATGGCTTTCTCCTAACTTAAAGACTGCAGTAAAGCTTAACAAAATGGAAGTAACGAAATATTTAGAAAATCAAGATTGTGAAGGGGTCTATTGTTTTGTTATAATTTGTCTTTTTTTTTTTTAAGTGTTTCTTACTGTTTTTGTATATACACATATACAAGAGAATATGTAAAGACAGTGCTATTCCTTAGTCACTGGAAGTTTTTGCGGTAAGAATTTTAGGTCTAAGTGAAGCTTTCAGATAGTACATTGCAATCTCTACCTACGGCATCACACAGTTCGCTGATTATGTTACATTAGGATTTACATTAGGACTGCGAGTAGTTTCTAAAGAAGGGCTTATGGGACCTGTAGGTTGGGACCTACAGCTACTAAAATCTGCTGTTGGGGTGCTACCCAAAACCCCATAGGACACATGGGAGGAAGACACTGCCATAATGCCCAGAGAGCACTTCTGTAAGGAGGTTCTTGTCTGGGTCGAAACTGGTGTCCTTGTGCCAGGCTTGGCCTCAACTACACTTTAAGCTGTGAGAGTTTTAGTCTTAGGGTTATGAGTGAGAGAGAGGCCAAGCCAAGAGGAACTGTGAACATGTGAGTGGGTAGGGACTGCAAAAGGAAGTTGTGTGGTACCAAGACAGCAGTTGTGTGAGGAATTTCTTGTCTTGGGCAGAAATGGGGCTCTTATAACTCTGCCTTGGCCTGAGAGAAGCTTTGAGGTTTGGGGTTAGGGCAGAGAGAAGGGGGAAGGCTGGAGACACCATTTTGATGGGTGTTGGAAAGGACTTAGAAACAACGGTATGTGTTGAGAGCTGTCATGTGAGGAGTTTTCCGCGTGGGCTAGAGAGGGGGGCTTATATCCCAGAATTGGCTCATACAGCAATTGGGGGGCCAGGGTTAGGCTGAGCTTTAGGGCTGAGAGGAAGATGAAGGCTAAGGGTGAAGCTGCCATCCTTGTGGGAAGGGGCTGCCAAAAGAAAGTATATGCTTTTTTCAAACTAATGCTTTTATGTAGACATTCCATTTCTGAGTAAAGAGGAATGGGCCAAACTCTTCTCAGTGGTGTCCAGTGACAGGGGAAGGGGTAGCAGGTATATGTTGCAACACAAGCATTTCCATCTCCTTGTGAGGGGGAACTTTCCTGCAAGAGTGACAGAGCCCTGGAGCCGGCTGCCTGGTAACATTATGCAGTCTCCTTCTCTGGAGATCATTGAAATCTGCCTGGATGTGACCGGGTGCCTTGTGATCTGGGGGTCCTTGCTGGAGCAGGGGGTTTGGACTAGACGATCTCTAGAGGTCCCTTCCAACCTCAACCAGTCTAAACTGAAACCATATGTCATAAATCTGAGAAATACAGGAGCAAAATTCAAGGCACCTGAAATTATATTATAAAAATGTCCTCAGAATGCACTCCCAATAAAAAAAAATGAGCATCTGATCTTTTTTATCTATTGCTTTTTTATGAAGTAAAACTATCTTCACAGGGAAATCTAGCAATAAACCTCAGTCGTTTCGGTCTCTACTCACTCAGCCATATCCACTGTTTGATCTTAACATCCTTGGTCTCACAAACATCCTGACTAAAAGCTAAGGATACTATTCATATTCCATGGTTATTGTCACTAGTTTTGGCAAGACCTTGGACATAATTTAGAGCACAAAAAATTATTTTATAATGCAGCAAATGTGTGTGTGTGTGTGTGTGTGTGTGTGTGTGTGAATTCTTCCCCTACCTTATTGTTTTCTTATTTCTTGTCACTATCTTTTTTTTGCCTTTGATAAAGAAAGTCAGTTTAGTGAATCAAGACTATCTTTATCACAGCACTGCTGTGAGCCACAGGCAAAGAACAGGTAAAAAGCAGCCTCTTAAATATCCTGATGTTTCTACAAGTTTGGAGCGTCTTAGAGCAGCGGATCAGACTGCCTATTGTGCATCCTGTTCTTTTTTCCAGCCTTTTGGGTAATTTGTCTTGTTTCATCTTGAATGAAGGAAGATCTGAATTCTGCAAAGGCAGCAATAAAAACAGCTTTTGACCTGCTCTGTTAACCACTGGGTAGAGAGGATTTTGCCTCAGGAGAGCAACAAGATGACCTTTCCAGACCTATATTCCAAGATTTTCTACTACAACTTTTTCTCATTTTCACAAAAAAAAGGAAATTATCACCATCTTTATTACCACCTAAAAGACTATCAAATGAGAACTTTTCTTTAGGAAAACTATTTTTGGCTAAAATGAAAAAGAAATAAGAGACATGTTGAAATGAGAGCCTGAGAAACTTCCTGTGTTTCAACTTATACCACTGGCCACCACTGAGAAGGCCTTGGCCCCTTCCTCCCTACATTCACCCTTCAGGTATTTACACCTGATTTTATTAATCATATTCCCTCTCAGCCTTCTCTTTTCCAGGCTAAACAGGCCCAACTCAGTCTCTCCTCCTGGAGAGGCATTCTAGTCCCTCAATCATCTTTGTTGTTTTCTGTTGGACCCTCTCCAGAAGCTCCATGTCCCTCATACTGGGCCCAGAACTGTACCCAATACTCCAGGCGCAGCCTCACCAGAGCTGAGGAGAGGGCAGGATCCCCTCCCTCCACCTGCTGGCAACCCTCCTCCTGATGCAGGCCAGGATCCCAAGGCCAAGAATTGGCCTTCTTGCCCACAAGGGCACACTGCTGGCTCATGGTTAACTTGGTGTCAACCAGGACTCCCAGGTCCCTTTCTGCAGAGCTGCTCTCCAGCATGTCAAGCCCTAATCTGTGCTGGTGCCTGGGGTTATTCCTCCCCATACTGCAGGACCTTGCACTTGTCCTTGTTGAATCTCAGGAGGTTCCTCTCTGCCCAGCTCTCCAGCCTGTTCAGGTCCCTCAGAATGGCAGCACAGCCCTCCGGAGTGTCGGCCACTCCACTCAGCTTGGTATTGCCTGCAAACTTGCTCAGGGTGCGCTCTGTGCCCTTGTCCAAGTCACTGATGAACAAGTTGAACAGCACTGGGTCCAGTACTGACCCCTGTAGGACAGCACTGGCCACGGGCCTCCAACTAAACTCTGGCCCATTTATCACCACCCTCTGAGCTCTGCCATCCAGGCAATCCTCAAACCACCTCGCTGTCCACCTGTCCAGTCCACATGTCTGGAGCTTTTCTATGAAGATATTACGGGATATGGTGTCGAAAGCCTTGCTGAAGTCAATGTAGACAACATCCACAGTTCTCCCCTTGTCCATCCAGCCAGTCATCCCATCATAGAAGGCTATGAGGTTTGTCAGACATGACGTCCACTTGGTGAATCCATGCTGACTACTCCTGATCACCTTCTTTTCCTTCACATGCCTAAGGATGCTCTCTAGGATGAGCTGCTGCAGCAGCTCATCCTAGGTGCTCTTCAGCTCTTTGAAGAAGTCAAAGTCGGCTTGAAGTCCAGGGTTGCAATCTTACTTTTTCCCCAGCTTCCTCCATGCAGCATCATGAATTCTAATATCTCATGGTCACTCATAGTAGTAAGTACTACTATGTGTTTGGATTTTAGACAGGCAATTTTGGTGGCAGTAGGGAAATTGAATTATTATGTTGACTGGCTTGGGTAAAGGTTTGAGTTCAGAGAATACCTGTAATAACTCTTACATGAAATGCGTGAAAACAATTAGAATGTGCATTGCTAGAGAAAAGTAACAGTTGTATGAAATGGTTTTTCAATATGAATGCCATAAAGGATTTTTTAAAAAGACAAAAATAATGGGGAAAAGAGAATTATGAAAAAGACAATGTTTCAGAGGTCAAAGATTTTAATACTCAGTGTCTTGGAAAACTGGTCTTGGAAATAGAATTTAATATATCAACAATTTTTTACACATATTCTTTACTCATTGTTCTTCAGATTTATGATGAAGGGAAGATAGAAAGGAGATTTCTCAGAATCAAGACAGCAAGGATGAACTAGATATAGATAAAGTTTTTAACTAATCTCATCCTGAGTTTTTTTTTTTTTAATTTGCTTTTTTTTTTTTTTCCAGGTAGTATTATGTTATCTGATGCAGATGAAAATACCACAATAAAAATTACAGTATCTTATTTAGAAACAAAATTCTGGTATCTAAGTGTGACAGAATTCAGACAACTGGATAACATCTATCCTAAGATAAGTGGATGAATTAGCGCTTGATATTGCAACTCTAATTGACACCATTTAAAACTGATCTGTAAATCTGGAAGTGGTAAATTTAAGTAACAACAAATATAATATCAAGATGAAAAGCAATGGAGAAAGAACATGATCCAGGAAGCTAGTTTGATTGTAATGTCACGAAAAGCATTAGAGCAGGTTATAAACAAAGACCAATCAGAGACATGGAAGTGAAAGGAATTTATACCACAACACAGTTTTATCTCTGGCATATAATGTCAGGCTATTTTAATATCCTTTTATATTACTGATTTCTTAGAGAAGCTAATAAAATAAAGCTAAAATACTCAGATTTAAGCTAAGCACTTGATAAGATTTCTCAAAGGAAAATTAGTATTGAATATAATGATGTCAGAAACTGCCACAAGATGCAGAAGAAGCTTTTTAAAAGAAGTGAGATTAGCCATGATTATACTTAAACAGCTAGAGAGGCTGGTGGAAATCAGCCTTGAGACTGACCATATATACTGTATTTCTTAGTGATATGGAAACAAAACTATATGTAGTCTTTAAACATTTCTGGATAAAAGGTCCGTAAGACCGAATCAAGAGGACTGGAACATCCTAAGAAGTGGAATGAAATTTAATAGTGCAAAGTTCAGGAACATGTACTTAAAGATTACCAAGATTTTTTTTTCAACAAAAGAGAATTTGTCAATCTGATGTGAAATAGAAAAAAAAAAATCTGAGTGTATTTGTTAGAATTTGGGCATGAGATGACAGTGTAATGTTATAAAATATGTGTAATACTATTGTAGCTAATGAGTGAAGAACCGTTTGTAGAGAAAGGAGAATGCAAAAACCCCTACAGTAAGGCCTCATAAGGAATATCATATACCTTTCTGATTACATCTATATAGGGAAGATTAATTTTAATTGGTCAGATTCAAAGAAGCGATATGATTAAAGGGAAGGAGTATTAGAAGCACCTTAGAAAAAGAAATTAAAGACAGCTCTGTCTAGCTTAACCAGTGAAGGTTAAGAGGGACTATCTCAACTTTTTATAGCTATGTTGAACATTATCAAGGAAAGGAAAATCATTTAATTTTAAGAATATTAGCACACGATAAAAGGCTATAAAGGCATTTAGACTGGATATTATAAAAGGCTTCAGATCATCTGAGGAGGATATTCTGAAATAACACTCAATATCGTTGTGAGGCAAAGAATCAAAAATACTTCGAAATGCAGTTTGCTATGGTTATAAAGGTGTGTGCAAAGAAATTCCTGGATAAAAGAATAACGATTCTTTTAAGCAGTTCGAGCAGTTTGAAAAGATGCATTGTTTTTTTTTTCCTTCAAACCACATGTACCTTACTGGATTATATGTAGATAACTGTACCCAGATGGTTTGTTGTACTCAACAGTCAGGGCGAAATCAATTGTTCAGTCTGGGGTGAATATGATTTTTTTTTTTTTCCAAGATAAAATAGTCAAATACCATTAGATTTTTTTTTTGTTCATTATAGAGTGTGGATAAATGTCTTTCTAAAGGACTATTAAGAACTGTAGCTTAGTGAACCCAGGTCAGGAAAAGCCTTGAATTCTTCCTGTAGTTCATTAGATGTAGAGATTTTTGGTCTCATGCTGGGTTCTGGAGTCCTAAGATTTTGGAGGACTTTTGCTATATAGTGCACATATTCTGTGGGATCTTTACACATTTAGGATTTAAGGTCATAGAATCATAGAATCATAGAATCACAGAATGCTTAAGGTTGGAAGGGACCTCCGGAGGTCATGTAGTCCAACCTCCCTGCACACTGAAAAAGCTGAGAAAGGAAGGTTGTCTAGAATCCTAAAAAGCTTCTCTGGTTGAGCTGCATACTTGACTTTCATCTTACTTTCTCCCGTCTGATAAAAGTTATGCTTATTCATCAGTTTCAGACAAAGGGCACAGGGTTCAAAGTTTTGACATTCCTAAGAGTATTATGAAAATCAGGAGCTAGGCAGAAGATAAAGATCCAAATCAGTGTCTCTAGTTAGGAAAAGTCATTTTAACTCAACCCCTTACTTCTTTGATGAGACAGCAGCCAGCTGCCAATATACTTTCTTATCAAGGTATTTACCAATATCAACATAAATTTATTGACATAGATTGCTTATTATTTTCCTGTAAGTAAATGCATTCCTCTGAATAAATCATGATTACCATTTGATCAAGTGACAAGGTGTTGGCAGGAGACATGGAGGGAAAAGAGACTTTGGAAAAGTAAGGTAGCTGAGAGGAGGAGAGTGTCAAGGGTGAAGGATAAACTTCTCTCAAGTGTACACTTACCTTTCATTGCTACTTGGGTCATTTGTGACAGAAAGTTCTAGAAGAACATTTGGAACTGTGAAGAAAGAAAGTGTCTTTTACTATTTGGTTCTTTTCATATGTTGAATATGTTCAACATATTCATATTCTCACAAACATTGACTGTCAATAAACAAAACTGCTTCAAATACTCAACTGTTACTGATTTTCTCTTTCTAGTAGAAACTTTGTTTTAGTTAACAGCTTCAGTCAAATACAGCAACCTTAATATCAGAGAACAGGCTAAAATTGATACTAATTCTAGTTGCATGCATATTTACTAATTAAAATATTCTTAACTGATATAAGAATCTGATCCAAAAATTCAAAGTGGTAAATATTTCAAAATATTTCTAAACGTCCAAGATGTTTTCATAAATCATACTCTTTTATTCTACAGAAAAAAAGTAATAGTTTTGTAAAAGAAATGCCTACCAAAACTACTCATTTATTTAGTAGGTGTTTTTTTTTCTCTAGGTTCTCTGAAATCAGAGAGAATATGACATTCTGAAATTTAGCTAAAATAGATCTGCTAAGAACTTACAAACAAGTGGATAAGTGAGCTGGGCATGTTTAGTCTGGAGAAGATTGAGAGGGGATCCTACCAATATGTACAAATACCTGGAGGAATGGAACAGGCTGCCCAGTGAGGTTGTGGAGTCTCCTTCTCTGGAGATCTTCAAAACCCACCTGGGTGCCACCCTGTGCCCTGTGCTCTAGGTGTCCCTGCTTGAGCAGGGGGGGTGGACTAGATGATCTCTGAGGTCCCTTCCAACCTCAACCATTCTGTGATTATGTGATTCTGAATGCATAGTGTCAGAAATCAAAGAGACTCTTAATATATTATTGAGAAAGATGATTATACCATATCCTGCAGGGAAGTGATATTAGCACAAGTATTTACACCTTTACACATACACATGAATAATTGCACTCTAGTATAATAAGATATAACCACAGATGATAATATAGTTTAAAATATCATATATAGGATGCTGTTAGGCACTCAACATTATAGTGCTCCACTATATTTGGAGGACTTTAACATTGTTTTCCTATGTTAAGGTCCTATGTCCTATGTCCTATGTCCTATGTTGTCTTTAAAGGTTACTCAAAGTATTTCTATTATACAAAGTAGATTGAGCTATATAAATTATCGTTTGGCTTGTAGCTAATTCATTCATCTGAATTAATATAAAACAGTGCAATTTAATAGGATTGAATATTTTTAATGATCCATAATGAAAGATTTATGAACATGGACACATGCAGAATCAAAAGAATCTGGTAGAAATATTCATTCTTTTTTCAGAGTTGCACGTACCAAAAAAGTAATCTGGTTACTATATGATAACAGTAAATTATTGTGAACTCTTCGCTATGAGGAGAAAGGTGAAAGAGGAGTAGAAAAGATCCTAGATGACACTGAAGTGGTCTGTGGGCTGCAGTGAAAGGGCTGTAGTGTCAAGACTGAGCTAGGCTGCACTAGACACTATTTTTAGCTCACTTTTGTTTCTCCTCATGGAAAGGACAAGGTGAGTGGAATGGAGAGGGAGAGGAAAAGAAAGATAGGATATTTAAAATCATTTACATACCACCTCAAAATTGCAATCTATCTTACAATAAAAATGGTAGAGCTTTCAGTCATATGTGTATCAAAATAAATTTATTGTATCTAGGATGTAGAAGGATGAGACATAAAGTCATCTTCAGCCTGCAGATGACCCTGCTGGCACAGTATAATTATTTTTTGTTCAATATTTTAAAGGATATTGCTTGTCCAAAAGGGAAGTAAATCATCATTACAAAATAAATAAGGGATTTAAATAATGTGGCTACAAGGTTCTATGATAAGTAAATAACTGAACTGCTATAGGCAAGGAACTATGTTTTCAGGGGAGATTTAGAATCATATTGCACAGAGACGCATGGAGAAAATCAAAAAAAAAAAAAAGTAATCATTTTGATTTTATTGATGAGGTACCATGAGTAAGACTCAAGTGGGAATCAGGTCTGTTTAAAAAGGATGGCCAGTCACTGTCCAGATGGTGGCAGGAGTCTCTCCTGGATCTTCAGCTGGTATTGTTGAGATTCCCTGAACTGCCTTTTGGTTCTTGCAGTTAATATGGTCAGTGGTCCTGCGCGTCAACTATAGTACATGCATGATCTACTTTTATTGACGATGCTCAACTATGTGGAAAACATCTATGTACAAAGACTGTCTTACACGTCTCTTTCTGCAGTAACAGTTTCAACTACCTGTTAAAACTAACTATGTGCAGTTTGGTCAATTATTTTCTCTGCAGCAGGAACTGCCTTGGGGAGTCCCGGAGACTTCCTGCTTTTCTTGAACAAGGTATTAATCAACTATCTAAGCTGACAAGGAGTTTTAAAAATCGATCGAAGCAGAACAGCAGCTGCCTGGGGGATTTTCGTCTTGCATATGGGGTCCTGTCAAGAGCTCTTGTGAGGATAGTCTGGATGAGCTGCAAAACCAGCCAGGGATTCGGACCTTGTTGTGACTGCCCAGGAGTTCAGGCAATTGTTGCTCTCTCCATGATGTCACCAGTGCCTAAAAACTGCCTAGGATTGTGAGGAATTGGTGACTAATGTCATAAACGCACAGACAGACATGGTTCTTACGTGCAGCTACAGCACAGTTTTAATTATAGGGCAATCCTCTTCTCTCGTTCCAACTATACAGAGCCAAAATCCCATGTATGTATGTATGTGTGTGTACATACATGTGTGTGTTACATAATTTGCTACATATATTGATTAAAGATGTCTTGTGAATGTTAGAAGTTTCAGCTATCCTATTCTAAACTACTTATTTCTAGGAAACATGCAGGAAATTGGCTGTCTTTAAGACAACTATTCATCTCTCATGCAGACAGAAAGACATTCACAAGCTTAAAACAAGTGTTTTCATGTTTAGGTATTGTTGTAAGATTCAGTTTATTTAGATTCTGTGCCTTTTGCTCAAAATTACTTGCCAGGAAATCATTCAATTGTCTGTCTGTCTTTTGTCTAATCTCCATGTATGTGACAGCACTGTTAGTAAATACTTACCACAGCTATTAATATGCAGGTATGGAATTATTACTTTGGTGGCCAGATGATTTTTTAGTCATTTAACAAATTAGTAAATAGAGAATACCCAATAAATTCTGTCCAAATAGATATATATAGATACACACCTGCCATCCTTAATTTCCTCTGGTCACACTGTGCATCTGATCATGAAAAAATAAAAAAACTTATCCATCCCTTCTAAGTCATTGAGATGGCTCCCTAGAATTTTTATTTCTTTTTAGTCTGTTCAAGTACAGAAGGACACATTCTGCTTTTACTTAGAGTACGTAGAGTATGTAGAGTATCGTCATAAAACTTTATCTATCTGAGATTTAAATTCTCAGAAGAAGAAAAAAGAAAAAGAAAAAAATGCCCTTTTAACACTGATTTAATGAAACATTACATTTATATCTGGCAGCTGTGAAAATAATTTAGCTTTTCATTTTAAACTCAGATTCAAGGATGCTTACTTTAAGATCCCAATTTACTATATAGTATGATTACATCTGTAAATTTTATGCATATACCTTTGTACAGGATGAAAGTATCATTTTTGCCTTGCTCTATAAACATAAGTCCATATTTATTCATGATACTCCTCAACTAATATTTTCAAACCTGATAGAGATATTGAAGTTTTTTTATATTTTATAGTCACTCTGCACTTACACCTGGTTAGAAATCAGTTTTAATGAAAGAAAGTGTCTGATCTGTAGTGCAGTGATAGCAAGATTTATCATATTAAGGCCCTCAATCCTACAATTCATTACAATGAGGTGGTCTCTAAATGTGGAGAAAAGTGTTTTTATTTCTTTCAAATGCTGAGAATGATTTTTTTTTTCTGAAAATCAAAGATAGCCTTGTATAAACCTATCAGTTTTTGAAGTTAGTTTGGTATTTGATTATCAATATACATATATGTGTCTAATAATGCTTTTCTTGTTTTTTAGAAAATTTTCCACATACTTGAAAAAATATTTGAGATAAATATTTTCATTACATATTAAAATATTCAGAGCATTAGTTTTGTGAATAATTAAACAGATTATTGAAAAATAATCCTCTTATCACTAATAATAAATTTCCCTTTTATGAATCATTGGTAATTCACATCTGTCAGGGTAAGTATTGAAATAGATGCAAATAATTCCCATTTCATAAACATCTAACTTATTAAAATCAAAATAGATTCACAAATTTCAGTAAAATCTGTATGAAACAGATTTAATTTGTTAGAAATGCTTTCTTATGCCCTGGATAAGAGCCATGCAGAAGGTAGCTGTCAAGACACATAAAACTTGCTTTGACACCTCTCCTTGAAAATAAACATGAATATCACAGCTATTAAAAGGTGAGGCCTACCTGACATTGAAGAGGAATATACAAACAACCTTATAATTTCATTTTCTAAATTGTTATACGATGAGCGAGATAAGGAATAAAGAAAGAATGTTGATAAAAATGCAGTTTTCCAAACTCATTTCTAAGAATATACAAACACTAGAAGAGCTTTTGTGCCACAAGCTTCAATTAAATTATTTACCTGTGCTCACAGGACCACTTGGAAATGGTCCATATTCTATATGCTCCTGCTCAAAATTTTCTCTCCTATTTCTCTCACTGCTTTTTTCAGTTTTCCAAGTTAATTTATAAAATATGCTTTCATGTTATAAAATCTAACTTTTCTTTTTCTGACCACCAGAGCTTAGCGTCTTATTTTTACA
Organism: Rhynchotus rufescens; assembly: GCA_032273925.1. Taxonomy (NCBI): domain Eukaryota; kingdom Metazoa; phylum Chordata; class Aves; order Tinamiformes; family Tinamidae; genus Rhynchotus; species Rhynchotus rufescens. Next base: position 26,397 of record JAVCKT010102229.1, read on the forward strand.
GAAACACTATCTCCAAAACTGTGTAGAACTAAATATATATAGAGAGACTATTTATGGAAAACTTTCTGAAAATAATGTAGGATTGCCCTACTTTATACAGTTACAGAAATCTAATCATAGCTCACTACTGCCTATTAACCTTTACAGGAAAAAGGTTAACAGATACAGAGCTGTTTCATGGGAAGTTGAAGCAATGCAAACTCACGCCTGTGTATATACACTGGAGCTTGCTCAGAAAAAGGCTGATACTAGTGATTTCTAGCAGTGTCCAAATGAGAAAATTTCTGCAAGGCTTTTACAGGTTTAGGTTGTAGTTTTTTGTAGCTAGATTTTTAGATTTTTCCTTTTCCAGTCCTCCTCGAAACAGGCTAAGTATCTTTCTCCAGTACTATAAAAATAACTTATACAGTAACTTCTCCAGTAATATAAATATTAACCTCATGTAATAGTGAATATATAGTTTAAAAGCATGGGTAGATCTAGTCTGCAGATTCCCAAAATTCAAATCTTGTTAAGTGATAATAAGTGATAAATGTTCTCTTTAAGAGAACCAGGGTTAAATGTATAGCACAGAAATGCATGCTAAAAAGCCATTGAAGCAAATGAAACACCTCAGTGTGCTCACCTGACATCAGTGGCTTTGTACGCAGCAGGTAAGGTAAAGACCTTGATCACAGAATCACAGAATCTTCAAGGTTGGAAGGGACCTCTAGAGATCATCAAGTCCAACCTTCCTGCTCAAGCAGGCACACCT
>JAVCKT010102468.1:0-14420 GCA_032273925.1 Rhynchotus rufescens
AAGTGAAAGCACAATTTAGGAAGGAAAATGCTTCCTTTTCCCTTGGGAGAGGCGAGGTGTCACGAGCAGCTTGCGGCGGAGCCATCTCGCCTTTTCTCCACATCCCTGCGTGCCAGGCGGGCTCCCGAGCCCCGGCGTCTCCTTCGGCATCTTGATATCCCAGGAATGGAGCCGTTTCCCGAGTTTGCCGAGTGAGTAAAGCGGCCGCGGTCGCGGCGCGCTTCCCTGATAGCGCGCGCGGAAGCGGAGCCTATTTATAGCCTCCGTGCTTTCCCTAAGCGCTCCATCCCGGCTTTTGGCAAGGGCGGCCTTTCCGGGCGCCAGTGGCTGCCCGTTAGCATTCCTCCCGGGACGCTTCCCGTGGAGCCCTGCTCCTCTTACTCACCAGCGCGACGAGGCTGGAACGCTGCTCCCTGGAGATGATGCAACGGGTGAGGTATTGGGGAACGTCGCCAAAGGCAGGTCGAGGACAACTGCTGCTCCGTGGAGGTGCCCGTCTGGCCTTCAACGGAGGAGTTTGCTCCAGTAAAGCAACAGAACGGAGCACGCGGTGACAAAGCAAGGGGCAGGTTGCAAGAGAATGCATGAAAGAGAATCGGAAAAGCAGAGAGCTGGGAACACGGAAGCCAGTTCCCCTTCGCTTGCATGGAAGCAGGAGACTTTAGTCTGGTCTCCGAAGGGCAGCAGAGTAGTTAGGGCTGGAAGAGGAGAACACGACTTCCTTGCATCAGTGTTGGTCAAATGTGAGAATTATAAATTAGCAATAAACAGTGTTAACCTTTACAAAGTGTTTCTCCTTGAACCCTTCCAGAGAAGAAGCTGCTGCTGTTTGGAATCTTTTGTAGGTCTCCAGTCGTTACAGAGGATTGGATTTTTTTGAAGGAACATGCAATTCTTGCTTTAGACTCTGTTATTTTTTCTCAAGCTTAAGATGAGCAGTTAAAGTAAGTGTATAATCTGAGATTGCAAAGCTGGTAACTGTTCCTCCTCCTCCTCCTTCCCCAGGCATCGAACACTTGAACAAGCCAGGACACTTTATCATCAGGTAGAGGGATAACTTGGCGGGCTGGCCCCATGTTCCCCATCTCCAGAACGAGTTCTGGTGCCCCAGGCTGTGACTGGATTTGCTGAGTGCAGAACTTCTGCTTTATATCCCTATCTTATCAGCGTAGTCTGCTGTTGTGCAAAGCAATTCAGGGATAAAGAAGCTGCATGGAGCACTTTATTTCAGGAGAATTATGGCAGTGCGAGATGTCCTAACGTGAGCACTTGACAGAGCTGTAAAGCTGCTGGCCCTCAGCAGTGAGTGAAGGCCCTGCATGCAGAAATAGTAATTTATGTTAATCCCCTGTGTTGCATAGGGTCTTATTCTGTCATCATCCAAGTGAATCTGACTGTTTCATTAGTGCGTTGAGCAACTCAGTCGTGTGTGACTTGTTAGTATTTGGGTTACCAAAGCACTTGGGAACATCAGTGTGAAACAAGACCCATCAGCTGTGGTGGAAGCCTCAATGTCCCTGCCCTGATGGCCAGGGTAGCACCAGGACATTGCTGACCTAGCAAGAATGGAGAGGAAGCAGCAAGATGCCGTGGGCTGGAGACCATGGACATCATGAACTTGCCTTAAAATTCAGCCCAGTGTCAGAAAGGGTGTCCCGTTTTATAACAGAATCTCTCATAAAATCGAAATCCTCCAGGAAAGGAGTGCTTCTTCCAAGCTCCTGCTGAGGCTGATGCAGCCCTTCGTTATGAGTTGCTGTGTGTGGCTGCAGACCCTGTGGGGAAAGATGAAGCAGTCCCTCTGCAGAGCTCGCTCGTGCGCTGCCTTTGCCAGCGAGCTGCAGTCGCCTTTAAATAAGGTGTGTTAATGAGCAGGGTGTCTTGGCGCTTCACGTCAATCGCTGCAGGTTAGCCAGGGTTTGCAAGTTAGAAAGTGTTAGAATAGAGTTGGCCTGGGAAAGGAGTGGCAAAAAATAAAGCAATGCAAATGGAGTGATTCATGGTTTTGTGTGTGCGTGATCACAGACCCACTGAACTTGTTTTTTTCAGAAGAATTCGTATTCTGAATGCTCCTGGTCGCCGTTGTCTTTCCTAATGGCTTCGGGTGCTCCCCGTGCCACTGGCCATGTCTGTTCCTGACTCTGAGATCTCTTAGGAGTGACAAAGCAGTGTGAGAGCAGCAGCTGTGCAAAGAGAGGGAGATAGATAGTCTAGTGGGCTTAAAATAGCGTTTTGTCCTTACAGGGGTGATGTGGATTTGATCCCCTTTCAGTGTCTCCTGTGGAAACCTTGGCCGTCCCCTACTGAAGCCTTCATTCCCTCCCAATGGAGCAGACAGGGCAGGAAGGGGGATGCTCTTCCCGCTTTCTATTCACACATCCTCTTAACGGAACACGGGAACAATCTGAGCTAGCCTTGAACAAGCCATGAAATGCTCCCGAGGGGGAAAAACTGGTCTTGTAAGCCCAGCTTTGCTTCCCAGTGCCTACGTCCTCACTGGACGGCTCTTCAAAGCGCTGCGAGCTCCGAGGAGGGAGGAAGCAGCCCCGGGCCGTTGGGTTTCCCACGCGGAAGGGAGCACGAGGAGCTCCAGTTTGCAAGGGCGCCTGGGCTCCTCCTGGTTGCAGCACTCCTGAGCCTTCTCCGCTCTCTCTTGGAGGACCTTTTCCCTCTCCTCTGCTCCGAGGACGTGCTCTGTGCTGCTGTGCAGCTCTCCAACGTGGTACACAAGCGCCCGTCCTGGGAGCGCTGCGGTTAAGGCGTTATTAGAACTTGTTTACATCTCCGTCTTCTGCAGCGCAGCTTACAGCCTAAGCGGTGGAACCTGGTTAGACAACTTGGCTTTTATTTGTTCTCCCACTTGGTTGGGGAAGTTAGCTGCGATGCTGAATAAGATAGCTCTGCAAAGAGCAGCTTTTACAAGAAGTTTTGCTACGTCCTCATAACGCATTTCTTAGGCTGGAGCTGTTGTTCATCTGCAGGATTTCTGAGACACTCTCCCCAGTTGCACAGTAAGAAGGAAAGGGTTTTCTAAACATAAATAACGATCAGGGAGGGCGGCGGATGACTCACGTGTGGACGTCAAGGAATGCATTTTTCTTTAGTGTTTCAGAGTCGGAGTTACTAGAAAGAATCCATACGCTGGATTTTATTGAAGCATGGAAAAGAGCGGGGCAGAACCGTCGCACGCTGCTGCTTGGCATCACAGAGGCCTCTCCCAGCGTTAAAGGCTCAGCCCTTAGGGGAGATCACATCCCAGATATGTTTATCTGGCCGCTGTGATGATTTCATGCTGGAGATGCAGATTCTATCTCCACTATTTAATTTTGAAGCCTCTCCCCATCCGGCTTTGAAGAAATCTTTTTAAAGTGTCTGATAACCGCTTGGGGTTAAAACGTCTTGAGAAAAGCAGCTCCTTTGCTACTATTTCGCCATGATCAATGGCAGCGTTGTAAGTAGTACAATATTTACAGTAGTAATAGTACAATTTACAGTATAAAGCAATAGTATCAGCAGTAACTTGAAGGTTGGGAGATTCCCACAGTGGATTTGGGAATCTCACAGTCTTTCCGAGACCCCCCAAACCCTGGGGAACTCGAGTGCTCTGAAACCCAAAGCCTGGCAGCTTTGGGCACGCTGCTCGAGTTTATATTGCAAAAAAAAAAGAAGAAAAATGTGCAGGCCCTTAACAACCATTTGGCACATGCTTCCAAACATTCCTCGAGTTCACTTCCCCTGGAAAATTCCACTGGCCTTGGAGGAAAACTTGTGCCGGTGACGCAAAGTTTTCTTTTCCCGCAAGAAGCGAGCAGCCCTGAATAACAGATGGACTTTCCTCTTTCCGAAGACGGAGCAGGAGCTGCCGACCAAAACAGGAGCCCTGGAGCCAGGCTGACGTCACCGGTTACGGCCCCGATAAGATTTGCGTTACCTGTGGTAGCCGTGTCCCACGGAGAGGGGCAAGGAAGGAAGCACTTTCCCTGGGAAGCCGATTTTCCGCCTAAGATTAGAAATGCTCCAGGGTCATTTGCATAATACATGAGGAGGAAAACTTGGGCCATGAGGCTAGACTTTCCCCTCGGAAACGTCGTGCGGTGACGTGCTCGGGATCCGCTCCGGTTGGGAGCCGCCGCGTACGGAGCTGGGAACCGGCTGACCTGCGCTGTGGTTTGCCTCGCCGGCTCTCGTTACCTTTGTTCCTCCTTTCGTTGCCAAAGCCACCAGCAGGCTCAGCTCTCCGCTTGATTGCTGCAATTAAACTGCTGCCAAGTAGGCATTAATGTGTTCGTTCAGCAAAATGAAGCTTTTGGTTATTTTAAGTTGAAAATGAGCTTCGGAAATAGCTACACTCTGCCCTGGATGACGTGCCCTGGGTGACGCAGGGTGCTGCTGCTTTGGGTTCTGCAAGGAAATTAAGCTGCTTTTGATCAGTCTGTCATGTCAGCCTCTTTTATTCCCTCTGTTTTTTAACCTCTTGGCACAGTGGTTCCTAATTAGGAAATTCATTCACAAAGACATTCCTGCCTATTGCCCAAAAATGGTAAGTTGATGGAGAGAGGCTCGATTTCCATGAGCACTTTTGTAGTTTCCGCCTTTTTTGTGCTGAAAAAGTAGTAGCTTCCTGTACTGAAGTACACTCTTATTGTCCTCAAAGTGGCACATGGGGGAGATGCATGGAGAAACCAGGATGCTCTCCCAGTGAGCATCCAAAAGTGTGGAAGGATGCTGTGCAGAGTCCACCAAGAGGCCAAAATCTGCTATAAAACCGATTTTTAGTAGTTTTGTTGCTCATGGGCAGCTCACGTGGTGACCCTATGGGGTAAGTGACCATCTGCCGCCGGAGACTCGGCCACGACTTGGGTTGCATCAGCCCCAGGTAACTGTACTGGTCTGGAGATGAACCTGCACAAGGGGAGGGAGCAGATCCCACCTCACCACTGTGCTGAGGTGGTGAGGCCTCTGCTTGCATCGTGCCAGCTCCAGCAGTTAATCCAGCCCTGCTATGGGCTGGCTTACTTGTTGATCCAGAAGGAAACTGCTTTATTTTTTTTTATCCTCTCCCTGTTGAATCGAGGAACCGAGCTTGCTCATGGAGGCCCCAACAAGCGCCAGGTCTAGCACAAGGTGAGAAGTTAAAGTCACCCAGTTGTAGGAGTGAAAGTGGGGCAGAAAGTTTACCCATTCTCAGAGTCAAATAAACTCTTAAATCCGCCTGGAGGGCAGCACCATGGGCAGTTGGCAGAGTTAATTCTCTGCAGCCTTCCTCCCTTTAGGCTTCCTCTGCTTCAAGAACTGCACAGTGTCACTAGGCAGGAGTAAATTTGATGGAAACACAGATTTTCATGGGTTGCCAGCCTTTAATAGGTCATTTCAGTGAAGCTCTTAGACTGCAATTGAGATGTTACTCTAAGGCAGATGGTAAAGATCTTTGGTAGCTACTTGGGTTTATTTTGGTGGCATTCAAGAGCCAGAAATGAAAGACAATAAAGACAAGTGGTGACGGATAGCAGTGTTCAGTTGAACGGGTTCATTTAGTGATGCTACATGTTGCGCATGCAGGGAACTCTTGAGGAAAGACTTTGAAAATGCCCCCACCTGAGCATCAGGCTTCTTTCGTGGCTGTAGCATGATGACATATTTACTGCTGAGTCAATAGCCAAAGCGTATCCAGAAATGAGGCTTTCTGTTGTGGTTTTCCTGGGGAAAAAACTCTCCACAAAATCACCCCATCAAGAGGGAGTTGCATCAAGCCAGGCAGTAGGTGCAAGTAATGGGATTTGCTTTCGCAGCTGCCCTTGTTCCAAGCTCGTGCCCAGCTTGTAGTGACGTGTAAGGTGCCCTCCGGGAGGGTTTGAGCTGAGGTCCAGGTTCCCAAGTGTGCTGCCTTTGGACCTGAGTGTGGGCTTGGCTTTTCTGGAGAGAAAAAGACATAGAAATAATTCCATATGAGAACTATTGAATAGTGAACATATGAAAATTACTGCTGCAGAGAATTGTAGCTGGAAGGACATTCATTAATGCTGAATCTTTCACATCGCTATAACATTTGACACTGTTATGAAACAATTCTCAGTAGATTACATCCAGTCCCTGAGGAGGAAACTGCCCCTGGTGCCCACTTTAGCTAGGAGGGTATTTCCCTGGCATCTCCCAAAGCATGCGAGCTCATCTGGGAAAGGCTTAAGTGTTAAACTCTTGAGCATTAGTGAGCATTAATAGTCAAGCAGTGGTCAAGGTTATTCCCTAGCATCTTTGCTATACCTCTTCCTGCTGCCCTATAGCTTGATGTAAAATGTGTATGTTGCAGCCTACCACCTTTTCTCTCTGCTTTGTGCTTAGTTGCTTTAAAGATGCTCTGGAGGCCCAGATAACTTCGTGATGAGTTTGCCCTGCCTCTACTGGTATGGGAACATGATCCTGGCTGTCTACGTAGCATTATCAGTGTGTTAACAGGTCAGGTCTGTCTCACCTCGGTATTCAGAGGTCTTCATCCCTGAGTAGATACTCGGCTATAGTTACGGATGCAATATGAAGGCTAGATCAAGTCACTACAAATAACATATATCATGTCGAGTAGCGTGTGGTAGAGCAGTTAAATAAGGGTGCTGGAGAATGATGCTGGGCCAAAATCCTGCTTGGGAGTCTTTTCCTAGACAGTCAGCAAGTGTGTGAACTAATGAGCAAAGGGTTCTCTAAGCCTGGAATAAGATCTGGGGGGCAGGTGAACCTGAAAGAGGAGTTTCTGCTGCCATTGAGTGCTCGGTGTTGAAACCAGTGTGAGACAAGTTGTGGAACTGAAGGAGTTAGGTCGGGAAAGATGGGAAAAGAGTGGGATGCTGTACTTTAAAGTCAATATATGCAGGTTCTGGAGTCAGGGAAGAGGCGGGAAGCGCGTGTTGTTGCTCTCCGTAGGATTTTGGCAGCTGTTTTGAGGCTTTGTTCGACACTGCCAGGCAAGGAGGGGATGAAACGTGTCGGCGACTAGTGAAGCCTTCAAAGGCCAGAAGAGGCAGCTAATGGGGAGAGTTAATTACCCAGGTATCTTTGAAAAAGTGTTGCGGCAAGAGGTGCACTCGGTGGAATTATTAGAAAACTTGGAGGTTGCCTTTTTATCTCGAAAGGTAGAGGAAGTTACTTGGGGAGTGGTTGCTTTTTAGTCATGTGTGACTAATAGGGTGGTACTGGTTGAACGTAGAGCTGGAAGGTGCATTCGTTCCCCCACCCTCCCCAAATTCTCCGAGCGAGGGAGTACAATATTTTGAGGAAAGGAATAAACCCATGGTTATACTTGCAGTTGGATTAGCGTAATAGACTTCATAAACCTCTAAACAAGGATAAAGTTTGCCCTAAACCTGATGGAAAAGCCTGTGACCAGTTCATAGAGCTGTCATGTGCAGGTTAGAAGAAGGGTGAGGAAAAAACCCAAGTTACATCCTCCAGACATAACAGATGCAGCAAGGTCTAGGCCTGAAGAAACTCACCACAAGGAACTTAAGGAGCTAGACAGAGAGGAGACTGAAAAATTAGCACTTAATAATGTTAAGGAGCCGTGGAGAAGAAGGGAAGCCTGGAGCACCAAATACCATTAGAGCATTTAAAAAGGAAGCGAGCAGGAGTCCCCAGGCTGCTTGTCCAAACTTTGTGGTTACGAACAGCACTGGAGCACGTGTTTGCCGATCAGTTTATGGGCACCTAGAGAATATTACGGTGATAAAACAGCCACTGTGAACTGCTCTGCGCTCACTTGATGAGGTAACTGGCCTGTCGGTAAGGGCAGAAACAGATCGATGTGTCTTGGCGATGGTGAAGTTTGTGACACAATCCCACGTGATCTTCTGATAAGGAAACTCTGGGAAAGTAGTCCTGATTAAATCTCTCCTAGTGCCTGCTGGTTGTTTCCATGCCGTGTCGGGACGGAAGGGCGTTCCAGGCGCGCGCTCGGAGCGTGGCCTCACTTAGTGCTGTTTGTATTTGATTGCACTGGGGGCTGCCTACCAGGTTTTGGCTTTCTTCCAGCTCTACCTGCCTGGCATGGGTGTAGGAAGAGGCAGGACTCCAGTTTCCATTCCCTCTTGCGTGCTCCTGTCTGCTCCTTTGAGGAAGGATCCTGAAGCCTTGGTCTGTGCAAGGAAGTATTTCACAAAGCTTGTAGGTGTTAACTGCTGCAGTCACCTTGGAGACAAAGCAAGCGTGAAATTCTACTAATTGGTTTTATATCATACTTAAAATAAAAGAAAAAATAAAAGAAAGGTGGCAAGATAAGCAACCTGTAATGGATAGTGGAGTATCTGGTGCAGCACAGTTGAGAAATAAGACATTTCTACCCTGCTGTGTGCTGGAGAAGAATTACTTGGAGGACCCCATTTGGAAAGATGTAATGTAGCTTGGCTCTTTGCTCTGTAGTAACAAGCTGTGAACAGAATCAGATTGGGACCATGATTCTTATCTTGATATCACTTGGTTTTTATAATTTCCAACAGCATTTTGAGACTTCTAGGCAGTGTGTTGCCAGAAGGGCATAGAGTGAAGTCTGTGCCTGGTGCTGGTCTTCTCTGGAGACTCCCCAAATTTTTGGACAAGAATAAAATGGATGTTAGAAAACATGATCTCTGGAAAAAAATGGGCTGAGCCCACGAGATATGCGAGGAATGAAAGTTTTCTGATATATAAGAATTTTGTAGGGGGACATTTGACAGCAGTTGTCTTGGCGTGCAGTGGAAATGAGCCTGGAGATCAGTGTTGTGGTAAATGCTGCTTTACAGAAAGATAGCTCATGTAATACCTTTTTGCCCCAAAATGTTGAATAGCCCTAAGTAGAGGTTAAGAGCAAAGAGAAATTTCCTATCTCAGCAATGATCTGGGTGCAGATGTTTGTTAGTGCAAAGGATGAATTTTCAAGTTCTCTTCCTGACCCTGTCTTTCTGTTGACATTTTTCTATGCGGGGCTCCCAGTTATTTAAAGCATCTTTCTTTTCCAGCCGTCAGCCCGAGCCACCAAAGAAGGAGAAGGAGGCAAGTACGATTAGCACCGCTCAGTCCAAGCGAGCGGACGAATGGAAGGACCCCTGGCGCCGATCCAAGTCGCCCAAGAAGAAACTCGGTCTGTCCGTCTCTCCCAGCCGTGCGCGTAGGCGCCGAAAAACCTCTGCTTCTTCAGCATCTGCTTCTGGCTCCTCAAGGTACGTCAAGGGCACAAATGTGTGTGGAGACTCCTTCTCTGGAGGTCTTCCAAACCCCCTCGGATGCCACCCAGTGCCGCATGCTCTGGGTGTCCCTGCTTGAGCAGGAAGGTTGGACTAGATGATCTCTAGGGGTCCCTTCCAACCTTTACCATTCAGTGAGTCTGTGTCCCACACACACATTACATGTTGTTCTACATCAAGGCATGCGCTGTGACCCCTCCTTGGCAGGAGGAGGAGGCAGTGCAAGTCTTGCTGCTCTGTAAGAGCTGTAGACCTGGGCGTAGAGGTAGTGAGATGGAAGCCAAAGAGGACGTGCCATTGAGGATGTTGTGAAGAGGTGTGATTTATTGAAGACTAAGGAAAGACAGAATTTTGGGAAAGTGTATGAAGGTTCTTTAGGGAAATCAGACTTGCATGCAGTCTGTTTTATTAGTCACTTAGATGAAAGCTGATCTTAATAGGAGCAGAAACTGGAAGCTGTAAAACTTGTAGCCTCTTCACTGCAGAAGTGTTGGAGGGGTGAGGTGAGCCTACTCCAGGACGAGCATCCTATTGCTGCTACTACTGAGGGAAAAGTGGGTCACAAAGGCTGACAGGAGCCCGCCTGGGCTGCAGCAGAGCACTGAAACCAGGCACGAGGTAAAGAACACTTCCCAGAAAGAAGTATCCTAAATTTGGGAGACCTGGGACATAGCTATTTTCTTTAAAGCCTTGAACTTGGGGTTCCTGAAAGGAGAAAAGAGTATTGCAGCACACTGAATTGAAGATGTGGCTCTAAAAAGCAAAGCTGTCCTGAAGGACATCTGTCTTTCTAGAGTAGCTTTCTAGAGTCATTGCATCTTTTGATTTTTCTGTTTTCTCCTAAACGTTGTGACTGTTAAGTCAGAATGACCTGTCATGGGATTGTCTGGTGACAAGGTGGGAAATTATGTGGAAGAAGCGAGTTCCCCAAAAGGGATGTAGACTCATTAGCAAAAGGAAGGGTTGCCTATTTTAGGAGACAGAGTGGGTAGCAGCAAGAGTTTCTTACCCTAAAAGAAAGAGTGAGACAGAGATGGGGATTGAGGAGGTGTTGTAGTCCTAGCAGCTCCTAAGAAAGTAAGCAATTTCTCGAGTAGTGATTGGGAACTTTTGGAAAAATCCATTGGAAGCAAGAACTTGGTTTCTGAAGGACTTCTCCAGATACACTGATTTAAAATATTTTTGTTTCAGGTCCTCTTCTCGTTCATCCACTTACTCGGGATCGGGTTCCTCGCGATCTCGTTCCAGATCTTCTTCTTACAGCTCTTACTCTAGTCGCTCTTCAAGACACAGTTCCTTCTCAGGCAGCAGATCCAGGTAATACCTCTTTGGGTTTGAAAGTAGTGGTAACTTACTATTAAGTGTCAACACTTAACACTTACTTAGTAGTATTTTGGCACTATTTAAAAGCAAACATCCAACAGTGACTGAAATAAAATATTCCAACCACTTTCAAGGCAACCTGCGCTCTCAGTAGTTGAGTGAAGGAAATGTGTCATCCACCACCCCTTTGTCCCATGTACCACACTGCTGTGGCTGGACTCTTTCCCATACCTGTGGTGACTGAGCAGTTGGGGAAGCCTGGCTTACCTGAGGGTTTCCATCATTTGCATTTTATGATAGGAAGAAGTTACTGACATCTCTTTTCTGTTGCACTGGAATTTCTGTTTGAAGAGGCAAAGCACATTTCTCTAACAAAGCAGTCCGGTTTTGCCTTCTGATAGTCTTGACTCTTCAAAGCAACAGTTTGGTGTCCCATGCTGATTAAATAGAGACATGCTTATTTCTCTACCACTTCCTTGGCCCTGCGGAAGGTTTTCCCAAATGGGGAATATGCATAGTAGGAGAACTGGCTCTCTAGATAGACTTCAGAGCTAAAATCACAGAGGCCCAGAGCAGCTCGCACAGTAGCATTTGGATAGGTGGTTTCTCCTAGGAGAGACAAGACTCTGGTGGGAGTTGTTCTGGAAGCGTGTGCAGGTGTGCTCCTGGGTGCCCTTCAGGAGAGGCTGATTTGTCCCCATCCACCCAGGGGCAGCCCCAACTGTCTCACCCTTGGCACTGTCCTGCAAGGAGCATCTGACTGCTCAGGACACATTGGTGTGTCTCCCTGCCTGCTTGATTTTCCTTCTTGCATTCCAGAAGTTAGAGGTATTCAGTTAGGTTTCCTTTTTAACTTTTTCCCCCAAGAGGTTTTTGGTACTGTCTAAAGAACTGGAGACTGCAGTAGGAGTCGTACACAGTTTAACACAGATCAGGTTAGATAAACCAAACTTGCAAGTCCAAATCCTGGTTGCTCTCCTGTAGGCATGTTCTCCCCAGGACATGAAGTGTCCAGGTTTCGGTGTGGAATGCCTGAGGTGATTCTGTCTTGCAGGTGATTCTTTCCACACAGAGTCCAGATACAAAAATGGGACAAGTTTAGACCCACAGAGACTTGATTCCTGGAACACGGTCACTGGTATAAGGAAGGAGTTGTGGCTAAGATGCAAAAACCTGGGATGTCTTCTGCCCTCCAGACACTGAACTGACTCTCCTTTCTGTTTTCTAGATCACGGTCCTTCTCATCTTCACCCTCTCCTTCCCCAACACCATCTCCACACAAGCCACTTGTGAAAGCTAAAGGGGAGTTATTACCACCTGCTGGAAAAGGGTAAGGCTGATATCTATTTTGATAACACAGTGCAGAAAAGACTCTAAACAGTCACCTGATTTCCCAGATCTTATTACCCCATTCAGACCCTTCTGACTTGGTCAACAGGGAAGAATTTGGAACCTGGTCTTTTGGGAAGAATTTGGAAATGCAAATAGACCTGCATAGAAGAGTGTTTAGCTTGAGGTGTTTAATAAATGATAGCACTTCCACTTACCGAATTCAAGATACTATACAAGTATCCCTAACTGTTATATGAATATGTGAGTGTTTAAACACAGGCAGGATTTACTATTTAAACATCATGTGTGTGCAGATAAGTTTATGCGGGAGCTATAAAAAAGTTCAATTCACTGATCTTGTATAGCTTTGATCAGTACATATCCTTAGAATAAAGACATGGTTCAGCCTCATGCACTTTTAATGTGAAAGACAAATTAAAACATGCCCCATAGCAATGCAACCGTTCAGGAGATTGTGCTTTTTTGAGTAGTTGAATTTGCTGTTTCACGAACTCATCCTAACTAGTCAATTACGGATACGTCGGAGGGTGTTACAACACTATAGCTATGTCACCTTTGTTAAGGTGACCTGAAAATAAATTACCATGGGAATCCCCTGGATTCCCCAGAACACGGTGCAGTTCTTTGTCACACTTGTGCCTTCTTGACCTCCTTTTTTTAGCCTCTCTGCTCCAAGGGGTCAACGTTGTAAGGACTCGCTCTGTGCCTGGAGCGATGTCTTTCCCACCCTTCTGGTGAGCATTGCAGTGCTGGTTTGGGAACAAACCACCCGTGGCAGCAGCCTGGGCTAGCAGAGGCATCATTTTCCCTCCATAACTCTGCGTGCACTAATCCTGCGTTCTGCAGGGGATGAACGCAGATATTCTTAAGCACAAAGGAGGAATTAACAGTCCCTATTTTTTGTATGAAGGCAGCAGCCTCCTCCCCTAATAGTAGGTCTGGCATCACTGCCGAGCAGCAACCAGCTATTAGACTAGAGTGGAGTGCTGTGAGCCCAGACATGAGCAGCACAGGAATTGAGTCCTGTCTGATGCTGTATAAAATCACAAAAATGCTGTGTAGCAATAGTTGGTGGTGGGGCTACTTCTTACGTCTTCTACAGTGTAAAACAAGGCAAGGGGCAGGTGTTGACATTTGCAGAAGTGTGCTGTTTTGTACCCTGCTGCCCAGTGAGGAGTGGAAAGAGCAGTTTTGCATAAGCTGCCTGCATTGGATCTTGGAGCCTGACGGGTAGTTTGTAAGTGGGCTTGTTTCTTTGGGATAACAATCTGTAGGACTGAATGGACAAGAGCAGCAACAGTGATTCCACGTGTCCTACATGTGAATTAACTAGTGAAGGAGAATGTCTCCAAAATTGACCATCATCTCTGCAAAAGTGACTTGATTTATACTAATAAACAGATCCCTTTAAGAGAATCCTTATTGTTTGAGGGTTGTGGTGAAGTCGGGCACCAAGTGTGTCTAGGTGCAGCCCTTACAACGCTTTGGTCAACCACAAATAGGGGTGCATTATGGCTTTTGAAGGTATCTGCACCTTCCGAGTTTGCTCATGCACGGAAATATCTTAATTTTGTAGCGAAAAGTCTGTGAAGAAACTCACTGCCCTTCCAGTCCCTCAGCCACTCGCTAAAATCACAGCAGCTGCACCGGAGCCAGCCAAACCAGGGGATAACAGAGAGGCAAGAAGGAAGGAACGGCAGACCAGGACTCCACCCAGGAGGTAAGAAAGCTGGGCTGGAGTGAGGCTTGATCTCCTGGAAGATAGAGCGAGCGCTGGGTTTCTCTCCAGCACCAATTGCAAGGCCTCTTCCACGTTAAAGCAGAAATCCATTTCCTGGGGCAGGAAGGAGATGGAAGGAGCTGCGGGATGAATTCTAGTGATTCTCCTGGGCAAATGGCTCCTCTCTCTAAAGGACCTGCGGGTGGTTGTAGTAGGTAGAATACCTGGAATGTGCCAGAAGGCAGTGTCTGCAGAGAGGAGGAGTGAGAGGGGAGAAGAAAAGCTCTTTGGAGCAGCAGGTTGTGGAGGCAATCGGCAGGGAAGCAGAGGCAGGATCATCTGCAGCCCCACTGACGGGCTGGAGGGTCACGATTTGTGGTGATGGGCTTGGACCCTCCTTGCTATAAACATTTACTGTTATGGAGAAAGTGTTTCTACACCCTGATCCCAGGAGTCCGTTTATCAGCCATTCAGCAATCAAAAGAGAAGAGATGAGGAAAACTCCGCTACTTTTCGGAGTCCCTTGGATATATTTGCTGGCAGTATCCTGGTCTGCTTTGCCTTCCTGGCCTGGTCCTGTGCGACTTGTCTGAATGTTTAAGCAACTTGTTTTCTCTGTCCTCTGATCACTTTTGTTGACGTTTTTCCCTCCCTTTGCATTTGAAATGAGAGAGGCTCCTGTTGGTTTTCAAACAAGCCACACTTGTCCATATTTAAATATGTTTATCATGCTTAATCCATTGTGTGTATTTAAAGATGTTACAGAATAAATGTAGGCATGCCTTTAGAAAGGCATATGTTGATTTTCTTGGATAACTGCA
>JAVCKT010102468.1:14430-27003 GCA_032273925.1 Rhynchotus rufescens
GTTTTTTTATCAGCGGTTCTTGAAGATGGCCTTGAGTCTGTTTTCCATTCAGATTTTTAGATCTTAATTTTGCATAGGATTACATCTCTGATTTCTTTTCTCTAGAAACTGCATTAATTCTTGACTTTATTTCACTTTAATCTTAGATGGTTTTAGATGCTTTGCATTAGCCTTTATTTCTGTCCTATTTTTTCTTGCTTATGCTCGGAGAAGCCCCACGGCCCTCGAGCTGCCTGCTGTACAGCACTATTTATGTTAGTTCTGGGGTGTTAGCCACACTGGCTGTGATTATGTAGCCTGAAACAAAAGATGGGCCCACTGTTTTATACAGTTAGCAGCTTTTCATTGTGGGAAGTATTTGCTCTGGTATCAGTGCTGGATTAAGGGCTTCAGGTTGTTCTTTGTCTGGCTCTAGCATCACTCGGTCTTGCATAAAACACTGCTGAGAACAGAGATGCCAACTCAGGATCAGGAAAACACTGAGAACACCACCTGAAGCAGCTACAGCAAAGCCCTGTTCTTCCACACGATGGGGGACAGTTGTGTTTCAGCATCAAACAGTCCCTAGGTGTTTGGGGGCTTCTTTTTCTAACCTTGCTGTAGAGCTGAGCGCAGCCAGGTGAGACTGTGTTTTGCTGTGTTGCAGACGGACTATCAGCGGCAGCATCAGCGGCAGTGCCAGCAGCTACAGCGGTTCCAGCTCCCGATCCAGGTCCTTGTCTCGCTCTCTCTCCAGATCTCATTCCAGATCAACGTCTGCCTCCGTCTCCCACTCCCCGTCTGGGTCCAGGAAATCCAGGTACAGCCTTGCCCCGTAATAACCTCTGTCAACAGAGCAGGAAATTCTGACTGTTTGTAACTGTTGAGGTTTCCTGCAACAAAAGCTCTGTCCAGGGTGAAATACCAAAGCTCTAGGTAAGTAGGATTTGAAATAACACCGCTCATTCATATGTTGTTATCAATCCTGAGTCTTGAATCATGAGAGCAGAACAATATTGATAGTGTCCTTGGGGCTATTCAAGGAAATAATCCTTCAAACAGGCTGAGCTGTCTATTCTTTACTTAAATTATGACCAAAACATCATGCTCAGATTGACAATTTTCAATTTAATGTTTTATCTTGTGGTGGGAGAAAAAAAAAAAAGGTATTAAAAAGGTAATTTATTCACAAGGTAACAACAGTTTCAGGCTACAGAGCTTTGCCGTCATAAACCTCAACTACCTCCAGTTATTGAATGTCCTTAGGGAAGATGCTTGGCCTGTCAGTTAGAAGTAGGTCAGAAAATACCTAAAAGGCCCAGCTTTTTTCCTTTGCTGCTGAAGCTGTGTGACCAGTTCCCTCTGTGTTTAGCCCCAAGTGAATAGTTGTTAGTCTGTGGAATTTGTAAACAGCTAACTCCAGTAAAGAGTCAAGAAATACCCCCCTTTTGAAGTTCTTCATTCAGGTTTTTTTGCATCTGTTGATCCACAGGAATCTCTTGAAACCTCACAGGTAGCTTTCAAACACAGAGCTTCACTGTGCTAAAGTTCAGGGTTAAAAGTAGATTTACTGCAGTCTAAAAACAGTGGATAAAACAGAACTTGGCTCTAACTGCTGCTAATTCATACATGTGGACACTGTGAAGCTCCAGAGTTGAACATCCCCAGTATTTTGCGGCCATGCAAACGTGTTTACTCCGTGCTTGTCTCATTCATCAGATGAGGCAAGGGTGATGCAAGTGGTTCAGAGAGCACTTGGGCCTGCTTGCTCCACACTACCCTGCTCTAAAAGGCAGTTGAGAGGAAGAAAACGTGTGAAAACCTCATGCAGGTACCAGGGATGCACTTGCTGCTTCTACACGTGTGTGGAAATGGAGGCTCCTGCTTCCTGAAGCTTGCTTTCTGTACCTAGCACATACACGTGAGGTTTAAGGACAGAGATAGGCAGCAGTTGTGGTATTCTTGCTAAAATAGGAAAGAAGGGGTGGCTGGCAGCTTTGGAGCTTGTTGTCGGGCTGCACGCTGCTGGTTGAAGCTAGCTCTGTGTGTGCACAATTCCCACTTGGAGTGTGGGACCAGATCATTTCTGCAGCAAGGGCAGCATGATCTGTGCCCACGCCAGACCAGATTTACCATTCCAACCCTATAGCCAGGACCTTTCCCAGGGAAGGGATTCCTGCCTCAGGGAGTCACCACTGTGGCCTGTGTTTAGACCTCCTCTCAGACTCTGCCTCTGTCAGAACCCCCGCGGGTAGTGACTTTGTAAGCTGGCCCAGGGCACGTCTGCCCTGCTCGCTGCAGCCTGTTCAGACAGAGCCAACTGGCTTTCAATTAGCAAGCTTGGATGTAGCTAGGAGGGCAGTCACTAAAGCGCAGAGCTGGGAATGGCCTGCAGAACCTGCTGGAGAAGCTCTGGAAATATCCATGTATTTAGCATACACCTGGTCCTGCAAGCCAGTTCCCAGCTGGCTGGGAGCTTTGCAGCCACCTCGGTGCAGCAAAGCTGCAGACACATCCCTGCAAAGTGCAGGTCCCTCCGGAATATCCCTGAGTTCCTGTCTGAGATGTTGCAAAGTAGAAAGTGTTTCTTAATATGATTGTCCAACAATTTGTGAATTAATTTTGTGAATCTCTTAAGATAGCTAAGTTATAGGCAGCCACTTCCCTGTTGTTATCACTTCTGATAATTTGTACATCCTCAGAATAGCAGCAGGGCTCCCCTGGCCCCTGGGGTGCTGTGCAGGAGCTATGGGCTGCAGGACCCCAGATCTTTCCAGGTCTGCAGGAATAAATGTGTGCCACGCAGCACTGCAGGGATCTGAGCCGTTACTGCTGGCATGGGTGCCAGCGCACACCCTGCTTTCACTTTGTTTACCCGGGGAAACAGTGACCTGTTTAAGTATTGCTTTAATGTTGTTTATACATAAATGGTGTTCTCTGGACTTGCATCTGACACATCTGAGGTTTTAATGTCATCTGCACCTCAGGAAATCCTTTGTCTTGTCCCGGGCACTGCTCACCTCGGCAGCTTTCTGACATCCCAGCCACTCATTTGGGGCACAATAGGGACATTAAAGGTGTTTATCTCATTTCTGCTAGGTTCTTGTTGCATTAACTGTAATGGTGGTTGGCTCTTTGCAGGTCCCTGAGCGTGAGCAGCGTTTCTTCTGTCTCTAGTGCCTCTTCCAGCAGCAGCTCTGCGCGCAGTGCTGACTCCGAAGACATGTATGCGGACTTGGCCAGTCCTGTTTCCTCAGCCAGCTCCCGATCCCCAACCCCAGCACAGCAGAAGAAAGGTAGAGGTATACGGTTTGGTATTCTTTTTTTCTCCAAGGGGTCCTGGGAAAAGTAAAGGGGAGCTGAAATCTGCAGTTTCCTTCTTTCTGCAGCCTGTAGGAAAATTGTTGACACGAGTTTCAGCTACTGTGTGTGTCCTTTAGACCAGGGAAGTCCAGAGGCTTCACCCAAGGAGGATGAGAGCATGGAGCAGGAAAGGCTGTAGAGCAGAGGATGCCATCACATCCTTTTTATCCATGTATCTGTGGCTTGAAAGATGCTTTTTCCTGGACGGGGTCTGTCTTGATGCTTCTCTTAACCTTGTTTTCTTTCACCCTTGTGAGATGTTGCTAAATCATTTAGACAACTCTAGGATCATGTGGCTCTTCCTCTGTTCTTCATAGCCCATAGCAGCGTTGGAGGCAGGAGCCTTTTGTTCCTCATCTTCTGTGCTGAGCATCCTCCCTGTGGAAATTCTGGTTTCTTGGGCCTTTTAATCTCGGGACCACATGTTGTGCTAACTGCTGTGGGCTCTTTCAGTCCCTGGAGCGTCCTCTTGCCTGCGCAGGGAAGGCAGGTGAAAGAGGCTGATCACGAGTCACTGATGTCTCCATTCTGATTCCAACAGGAAAGTCAAAAAAAGAAGATAGTGCTAAGGAGGAAAAGCGGAAACGGGATGCATCTGCTCAGCTCCTGAAGGCAGCCAAGCCCACCCCAGGGAGCAAATCTCAGCAGCTCCTGCAGACCCAGCCGCCCTCAGCCCCCCAGTCCCAGCAGGGGGGCTTCAGCGCTCACAAAGACATCAAACTGACGCTCTTGAATAAGGTGAGAGGTGGGGAGTGTAATTCCCTCTGCACGGGGGTCGAAGGAGCCGATGGGACCCGGGCTCTGGGCTGACGGAAGGGGAGCTCCGGGCTCCGTGGTGTCGGGATGAGCTCAGCCGGGTAGGTCTGCAGCTGGGCTTGGAAAGGCTGCAGACAGAACCTGTCTGGCAGCACACACCCTGTGGTGACTTGAGTTGGGACTGTGTTGGCGGCTGCCCCGGGGCACATTCCTGCTGCAGCTTCCAGGGCTGCCTGCTGTCTCTCGAGGGCTGCAGCCCGGGTGCCGAGGCGAGGCGCGCGGCTGCTCCCACGTGCCTGGGCCTTGCCCACGGAAAACACGCTCTCCGCGCGCTTCCGAGGGAGCTGTCCTCCCGCGAGCCCGCTCCGGAACGAGCTGCTGACAGGTCATTCAGTGAGTCAGGAGGTAAAAGTGGCTGTTGCCTCAGCCTGCCGCACGCTCCGCAGAAAACCCAGCTCCTTCCCCGGCACTTACGGTTGAGGCTGATGCCCCAGTTGGATGCCTCCAGTGGAGATGCAATCCACGTCATGGGAGAGTTTGGCCTTGTGGGCTTTGGTGCCCGAGCAGGGTGTTGGCTCCAGTGACGTGCTCTGGTTCCGGGGTTTGGAGTGTTAATTATTTTTTTCGTCAGCCTGTGTTCCCCTATGCAGTTTGAGGCCGTGTTTTTCCCTGTTTCCCTCTCCTGTGACATGAGGTGCCTCTGTTGCATTGGTGCCTCATGCTGGGTGCCTCTGTGGGAAGGAGCCAGCAATTACACACAGCTGCTGTCAGGCTCCGTAGGATCCTGGAGGGAAGCAGGACTCCACAGGCCTCGCTGGCATTTGCTATCCGTGGTGCTGTTGGAGAAGACTGCAAAAATGCTTCTATTTCCCCTCTTCTGGCTGTTACGAAAATACCCCATGAGGAGGTGCTGGCGTTAGCTGCTGGGTATATCCCAGCTGCCAGAGGAGGCTGTTGCTTGCTGGTGGTGGCTGGGAATTCAGTGGTCCCAGCGATGGCTGGGACTAGCGTGTGTTTCACAGGGCTCCTGCTGCCGTTAGTGAGCGAGCACGTCCCCAGCCCCATCGCAGGAAGCGTGTGCAGAGCTGCTGCTCCTCCTCCCTGCAGGGACGTGGCTCTTCAGCTCCCGTGTCTGTTTAATTCCATTTCAGGCAGCTGACAAAGGAAGCAGGAAGAGATACGAGCCAGCAGACAAGGACAGGCCAAGCTCTCCGCCAGCCAAGAGGGGAAACCTGTCACCCGACCGAGGTGAGACGTCAGACTTGGGAGGCATTCGGTTCTGGGCTCTCTGACCTGCCTCCATTGCCACTCCTGCCACTAGAGGCAGCCCTCGAGCACCCCGCTTTGGGTGACAAATGTCCTAGGAACACTCAAGAGCCCACTTGCCAGAGAGATGAATTGCAGCCTGCCAAAACCTGCTGCCTTCAGTAACGTGGGGCTGTGCGGCTGCCAGGGGGTAACACGGGCACGGGAGCCGTCCTGCCGCAGGAACGCGGCCGACGTGGGAAACGCGGTGCTGACGGTGAAGCAAGCGAGGCCAGATGAGCCCTGGGCAACCCAAACCTCTCCTCGCCCTGCGCTCTTGCACTGCGCGTTGCAGGGGCCTCGGCACCTCTGTATCCACCTCACTCCACTGCAGGGAAAACAGGAGGCCCTTTGGAGGTGCAGAGTGCTCATTGCTGCTGTAGGACCACCCATCTGTCCCTTCCTGAAGACCTATATTCTCTAATACTGTTACTGGACATGGCTGTGGAGTTTTGTAGGGCTCCTGTTTCCAGGTCTCTTCTAGCTTGTAGTTCTGTGCATACTGAGGGATCTTTGCTGGTAGAAGGGCCTGTGGCAGTGCTTAGAAAGGGAGCCCAGGCTGCCAGTTATTGCACCCCATTACTGAGGGATGCAGTAATTGGCTAGATCACCCATCCTGTGAAATGCGCTGGTTTCCTCACTTGTATGACACAACCTGATCTGCCCCGTGTGTTTAGAAAGACACGGGCTTTCCAGGCGTTCTCTGAAGCGTCAGAGCAGTGATATTAGTGCCTCACAAAACCTACTGTGCTGCATCAAGAGGACCAAACTGATGCCCCAGCCTTTGCTAGCCCTGCTGAAAAGCAAAGAGGGGAGTCATCAACAGAGGTGCTTCTGTTTATGTCGCATAAGCCAGCATTGACACGTGATGTTTGCCCTGATGTCTCGGCTGTAGGTGTTTCTTGTTGACTCTGGGTGCTAGCCAGAGGAAAATTCTGTGCTAATAGCCTGGTTGCATTTTACTACTGCAAAGACAGCTTGGAAGGGACTGGGTGAGGTTGAAGTTCACTAGGATCTAGTTCACAGCTACTACTGAGCGGCACATGAGTGAATCAGCCCAAGTCACAAACTGTCCTGCCTTATTGATGTAGATATGTGCAAAAAAAAAACCAAATATTGTACTGGAAAATGTATATTTAAACAGTGGCCAATGGGACATAAGCCCTGAAGGTTACTCAGCCTAACCTTGAAGTGACAAGTAACCTTGGCTGTACTGGGACTAAAGTCACAGCCCGACATGCAGCCTGTGCTCAGGCATCATGGTGTGAACCTCATCCATGAATGAGACTCATGCCTGAGTCCTGCTCCCCTCTTCTGTAACTTCACACGGGTAGAACGTGCAGGGTCTGCAGCTCTGGAGGGAGGTGCCGTAAGAAACCCCAGAGGCAGGTGGCTGCTGCTCCAAGGAACTGGGCACTTTTCCTCTCCAGAGCACTGGGAAGGGTGAGCTCAGCGGCCCATGGAGTGCCCTGTCCCAGTGCAGGAGTTGTTGGGAAGCCCATTGGCAACATCTGGGTAAGGGTGCTACAGGACCCCAGCTGGTGTCCCACCACCTCCCTGTCCCTGCAGCTCCAGTGGGGCAGCTGGGGGTAATGGAGCACAGACTGGGTGTGCAAGGAAAGGCCCTGCCCAACCAGTTTGCAAGCAAAGATCAGCCTAAAAGGGCAATGGATGAGCCTTGCTTCAAAACTGGAGGCTGAGGAGAGGGTTCCTGCAGGTGACATTAGTGTAGTCAACTATGTGGCACAGCTTTAACTATTTTTTTAAATTATTTATTTTTCCCTTTCATCCCAGAAGGTAATTAGCTTCCTTTTCTGGCGGCTGCTGGACTTGGCCATTCATTGACCTGGTCTGGCTGTTCTCAAGATACCAACCTGAACATGCAGAAGCAGTGTGGTAGGCAGGGCAGTGCACCATGCGTTCATGATGGGAAAGAATATCTCACCTCTGTTTTTCCGATAGGCTCTCGCGACAGGAAGGCCACGGGGAGACTCTCTTCACCCAAGCAAGAACGACAGAGAGGCCAGAACCTGAAACCGTCTCCTGCTCAGACAGACAGGTCAGTTGCTGCCAGCTCTCCTGGGCCAAAGCCATGGCTTGTTTTGGAGGGACCTCCTCTCCCTAAATTAACAGCCCTACGGAGAAACAGGAACCCTGCCTGTGGTCTCCTCAAACCTCATCTAGAGGAGGTGGGACTTGCACAGAGAGAATGGGAGTTTCTGGTGTGTCTGACACATGTAAAGCACTTGTATTGCTCTCATTTCCCCACCAGTTTCTCCTCCTGGGGAGGTTTTGAGGCTCTGCCCTTAGAGTTTCCAGTCTCCATGGGGGTGCAGAAGGGAAGGACATGAAGCTCCTTGGACAGGAGCCACAGGCATTGCGGGGTCCAGCTCAGCCTGAAGGGAAGCCACCAGGTAGATTCCTGCAGCTTGGAGCAGGACCTGGGAGTTTTCTCAAGGTCAATCCCAGCAAGAGGCGTCACCTGGGTTAGGCGCAGGCTCGGTCATGCCAGCACCTCTGCCTCCTGGTAGCACCTTGTAGTGCTAACAAGGAAGAAGCTGCAACCCCTGCATCCCTCTTGCCAAGCCGCTCTTGGCCTCTGGTTTGGTGCCTAATCCTTTGTATGCTCTGGCATACGCTGAGCCGCTCACTTTGCTGCTGAGAATTGTTAAAACGTGGCCCCTGGATAAGATTAAGTGGTGACTATCCCTGGCTTTGAGCCTGTCTGTCCCTCCCATGACATGACAGCCTCACGTCCAGTTTCTTGGCAGCTCGCACCTTTGGCTGGCGCTGGGAATGCCCCATGGCAGAACTGCATGTGCGGCTGCCGGATCCTTGGCCCGGGCTCTGCTCGGAGCCTCTTGGCTGGGAGCCCATGGAGGACCGTGTGCAGGCCGGGAACGTGTCCTCACTCCTCCTGGCCCCTGGTGGCCCTGGCTCCCTTGGGCTCTGTAGGTTCATCTCCCCCAGGATGTGCACGAGCTGCAGCATCCTGCAGCCTGTGGTCCTTGTGGAGCAGCCCTGGTGTCATCCCCAGCAGCCTGGGACACGAAGGAGCCTCCCACTCTGTGCCAGGCCCAAATCAAAGCCCAGCCCAGCCCTGTCCTTCCTCTGGCCCTGAGGCCCTGTGTTCTGGCGCTCAGGAGGACCCTGGGCCTTTCCAGCGCCCTGTTTTTGCCCACATCCCTGCTTCTCGACCCTCTCCTGCCTGCTGCTGTTTGGGTTGGCAGCGTCGCCCGCTGTCACCAGCGTCGCCTGCCGGGCCGGTCCCACCCTGCGCTGGGCGGTTGAGGAAGCAGCCGGGCTCTCCAGGGCGGCCGCCGCTCCGTGTCCTGCCCTGAACTCGCTGGGGCTCTGGTTGATCCCGCGTCTGTGGCGCTGCTGGCCGAGGAGACGGTGCCTCCTGCGGGCAGGGGGGCAGTGGTGGCCGGGCCGGTGCCTCCGGGCGCTTCGGGCCCTTCAGAGGAGCCGGCTGAGGCTCGAGGGGTCTTTCCAAAAGCAGTTGAGGCCTTTGCTGAGGGGAAGGCTGTCCTCAGCTTCCGCAGCTCCCCTGGGGTCCCCTTGGCTGCCCTAGGGTCCCCACGTCTGGCTGCAGGGACGTCCCGGGAACGAGGGGCTCCCATGGGATGCCCGGGACGCAGCAGCCTCCCGGAGCAGGGCCGGCTGCAGGGAGAGCTGCGTGCGGAGCCGCTGCTCACCGAGCTCCCCTGGGACCGCTCTCCCGAGCTCCCCTGGGACCGCTCTCCCGAGCTCCTGCTCCAGCCTTCCCCCCCAGGCTCTCCCCAGCCTGCAGCCTCCCTTCTCCACCCCGCTCCCCTCCAGTTGTGCTTAGAGCGCTGCCCTGCACCCCGAGGGCTCCTCGTCCCCCTCGGCCACCCTCCTGCTCACCGACCTGTGCCTCTGTCCCCCGCAGGAAGCGCCCGCTGTCCCCGCAGTCCAAGAGCTCCAGCAAGGTGACGAGCGTCCCCGGCAAGGCGGCCGAGCCGGGCGCCGCGGGCGCCAAGGCGGGCAAGGCGAGCACGCTGTCGCGCCGCGAGGAGCTCCTCAAGCAGCTCAAGGCAGTGGAAGATGCCATTGCCCGCAAACGGGCCAAAATTCCCGGGAAAGTATAGTGCGCCGAGCGCCGCTCCGCCGCCCCCCCTTAGTGACTGTTCATGTTTTTATAAATAGCGCAAAAACAAAACAACAAACAAAAAAAAAAGTGGCCACTTTGGGATTTTGCAGTTCTGTCTTATTTTGGCCGCGATTCTTTTTAAAAAAAAAAATTCCAAAAAAAAAAAATACGGAAGTTTGTCAGCAGAGAACACACGACCGCCAGGACCCGCCGGGGGTCCCTCCGCTCGGCCACCGCCTTTTCCATGTAAATTATGCACAGAGGACTCCCGCCCTGTCGGATGCTCCCACCTCTTTGTCTTTCTCTCTTTCTCTTTGCCCATCCCTCTCCTCTTTGCTAGCCTTGAGTTGTATTCTTCTAGTTAGCCCTGCTGTGTGTTGAGTGTCTTCAGCGATGCAGTTCAATATACTGTGTACCGAGAGAACCGAAAACTGCTGTGAACTACTGGCAACATCACCTTCTCTCCCCGCCCTCCCCAGGAGCAAAACAAATATATATATATTCTTGACTGAAGCCGGATTGGGAAAATGACCTGTTTTATTTTAAGCATCAGATTGTTTTAGTTGATTTAAGAGGAAAACCCTGAAGGTTTTGTCGGGATGTCTGTCTAACAAGGAGGGTCTTTTTGTTTGTTTTTCTTGTTTGTTTGTTTGTTTGTTTCCTTTTTTTTTTTCTCTCCTTTTTTTGAGGGATCTCCCTGAAATAAAGTATTTTGATAACCATTTGCTGCCCTGTGCTCTGTTGTGTCAAGGGCCGCCGGCCCTGCTCTGGGGCTTCATCCTGGGCGTTGCTGCGGCTCCAGCTCTCCAGTATTGGTAGCAGAGGCTTTGGAGCCTCCGGGATTGCGGCACCAGGAAAAGGTGCCCCTGGATGCTCCTGTGTCAGCTCCAGCGGGTGCCAGGCTGGAGCAGGGCAGGTCCACATCCTTCCTGGACATGCACTGGGGTGGGAATAGGGGCTGAGGCCGAGCACTTGCTCCTGCCTTTTCCTTTGCTGCTGGCCGGTGCATCCTTGTTCTGCAAGGACGAGGGTGCAGGGAAGGGAGCGCGTGGGTACCCGGGGACAGGGCTGGCCAGGGCCGAGTGCCTGGTGAGGAAAGGCTGAGTGTTGGAACGGGAAAAATGCTGCTCCCTGCAGCCCTGTCCCCATCCAGGTGCGCCGTCACTGCGGACACATCCCTTTTGCCCATCCTGTGGCACCGTCACTGCGGGCGCATCCGTTGTCCCCATCCCCGTGTCCGGGGCAGGGGGGCGCCTCAGGGTGGCCCTTGGCCCTTTCCGCACTTGCCCAACCAAGGATTTCTTGGCCTTGCTGCAAGGGCCGCGCGCGGCTGCCCCGGGAACGTGACGGTGATATCAGCGCCGCCTTGCGCAACGGCGCCCGGGGCATCCCCATCCCGGGAGCCTCCGTTCGCCCGGAGCGCGCTCCCTGCAAGCGCGTGGGGCGGGGGACACACGGCGGGACACGGGGGGACCCTCCAGGTCCCCTGTGAGCGGGGGGCTGGCGCTGCCCCCATCCCGGAGCCGTCGCTCTGCGGGCGCCGCGCGCGGGGCAGGGGCGCGCCGGGGCGAGAAGGAAGTGCGGCCCGCGCGGGGAGGAGGAAGGCAGCCGGGAGCTGGAGTTTCCAGGTGTGTGTACATCACCTGCGCCAGCCCTGTATATAAAGGCGGCGGCAGGAGCGCTGCCACTCGGCCGCCCGCAGCCCCGGGGCAGCCGCTCGCAGCCGCCCGCCCGCCCGCCCGCCGCTCGCTGCGCCCGCTCATGGTAACGCCCGCCCGGGGGGCCCCCGCATGCACCGCAGCGCGGGGGGAGCCTGTGCTCGCGGGGGGGGGCAAGGGCTGTTTGTGTGTGCATAGGTGTTTGCACCTGCATGTTGAGTGGCACGGGGCTTGCATGTGCTCATATGTGTGTGTAAGGACCACGTATCTGTGTATGTGTGTGTGTGTGCACTTGCATATTGAATGGGATGGGGCTTGCATGTGCTCACTTTGTTTTTTAAGGACCATATATCTGTGTGTGTGTGCACCTGCATACTGAGATGCATGCGGCTTGCATGTGCTCATATGAGTGTGTAAGAACTATATGTGTGTGTATCTGCATATTGAGTGGGATGGGGCTTGCATGTGCTCATACATGCAAGGATATATGTGTATATATACACATATACACATATATACACATATACACATATATATGTATATATATCCTTGCATGTATGTGTATATATATATGTGTGTGTGTGTGTGCACCTATGTGTTGGGTGATGGGGAGTTCCATGTGCGCATATGTGCCTATAAGGACCACATATACATATAATGTATATATAAGTATGTGTGTGTGCACCTACACACTCCTGAGTGGTGTGGGCGTTGCATATGCTCACATGTGCATATAAGAATGATATATATTTATATATGTGTGTACATGTATATGTATGTGTGTGTATATGTACATATTATATATAAAATGTGCATGGCACGAAGGCTGTGTGTAAGAGTACATGTCAGAAGGATATAGGAGACATGAAGCCTGGTGCAACAAATGCATGTGCTGATGCTGAGTGTGTGTGTGTGTGTTTGTGTGCACTCTTGCTGGCATGCAGAGGTGCATGCACATGTGTATGGGTGCAGCCTGACTGGTCCAATGCATGTGCACGTCCTGATTGTCCCTTAAGGGCTCTATATGCGTCTGGATGTGGGTGTATGTGGGAGTGCACAGGAAAGAGCAGTGCAGGGGAGCACATATATGCAGATACTGTGTGTGCATGCAGATGTGCTGCCAGCTCCGTGTGCATGAATGAGGCTAAAACTTCTGTGCAAACACGCGTGTTCAAAGCCAGCAGCTGTGAGCGAGCACGTGTGCAAGAGCGTGCACCGGTGCTCTAGCTGCCTAGACCCGTGCAAGCCGCGGGTGCCTGCAGCTGCGAGCGATCCGGAGCGGGAGGAGCGGGCGGGGAGCGGGGCCCCGCGCTCACGCCGCTCTCCGCAGGGCTGGCTGTGCGCGCTGGCGCTGCTGTGCGCGCTGGCGCCGTGCGGCGGCCTGCGGCGGCCGGCCGT
>JAVCKT010102522.1:6029-17387 GCA_032273925.1 Rhynchotus rufescens
AAATAGTCAAAGATGCTTATATGCCTTAGGCATATAAAGTTGAGTCTTCAAGTCAGATGCTTCGGCATTTCTCTGAGCTTCTGTTCATTTTAGTGCCCTAATACACCTCTCTGTGGAGCTGTTCTGTGCTTGTCAAACAAACGCCCTGCCAGACAACGTTGCTGCCACTTCTTTTGGGCCGTTCTATAATGCTGTATATGCCTTGCCGGTTCTGCCCTTCTTCCAGCTCTTAGATCTAGAAGTCTCTGAAGTTTGTTCTTAGGCTTTTGGACAGAAGAAATCTGTTTGCTTACTACTTGCCTTCTAACCCCTACTAGAGGTTTCAGTGCGATTAATCCATGTGCCTTCGACTGAGTTGGCATGCAGGCAACTTCTGTTTGTTTTTTTTCTTCTTGACATTTGACTTCCAAGTTTGCCAGATAAGGCAGAGTCTCTGTGCTCTGCCTGGCGACCCCGTTGATTCTGTGCGATGAGTGTTTCCTGGTGCTTGAGCACCTGCTGCCATTCAGTTTGCTTAGCTGGGTGTGTGTGCGCCGGGCAAACAGATTGCTGAGAAGGGAAGCTGGTTTTTCTTGCTCCTCTAAAAGTCATTCTGGAAGCACTGTGCTGTAGTTAGGAAAAGGGATGAGCTGGCTCTTACACTCTAAACAAGTCGAGTTTTATTTGTTAAGTGTTCTTATTTATTAACATGTATTATTATTAACATGTAATTATTATTTATTAACATGTAGAAGTTCAGGAAGGGATAATTCAGGGAGGAAGGGGACAGGCTGTTTTCATTTGTGGCCAGCGACAGGACGAGGGGTAATGGCCATAAGCTGGAGCACAGGAAGTTCCGTCTGCAGGTGAGGAGGAACTTCTTTACTGTGAGGGTGCCAGAGCCCCGGCACAGGCTGCCTGGGGAGGCTGTGGAGTCTCCTTCTCTGGAGGTCTTCAGAACCTGCCTGGATGCCGCCCTGTGCCACATGCTGTAGGTGTGCCTGCTTGAGCAGGAAGGTTGGGCTAGATGATCTCTAGAGGTCCTTCCAACCTTGAATATTCTGTGGTTCTGTGTGATTCTTGATATGATAAGTTTCTTTATTTCTAAGGTGGGACTGCCTCTCTCTCTTCCCCTACCATAGATTTGTGTGTAGGTGTGGGCTCCAGGAAAGATTAAAGATGTGTACATGGGGTGTGTTTTGGTGGCTCCCTAGGGATGCTGTTTTAGTTTTGAGTTTTACTTCAGCCCCGCTGTGGCTGCACTCCGGCTACGTGCAATTGCTGCGCTGTGGGCAGTTGCAGTTTGGGCAATGGCAGTTGCACTGTTGGGTGCAATTGCAGTGCTGTGGGCAGTGCGCATGTGAAAGGTGGCTCCTTTCCTCGAGCGTGCGAGCTGGCTGCGTTAGCCCAGGCTTCTGCACCTTGCCATCCCTAGGAGGCAGGGGAAGCTGCAGTCACTTGACATGTGGGCCTGAGGCTGCGGTGCTGCTGCTGCTCGACACCCCTCTCTGCCCCTCTGCCTCCTTCCTCCCCGCTGCGGCCGTGATGTCCCAGCCAGCCCCTGTCTCTGCTTCTGATGTGGCCAACTCCAGTA
Source organism: Rhynchotus rufescens (assembly GCA_032273925.1). Taxonomy (NCBI): domain Eukaryota; kingdom Metazoa; phylum Chordata; class Aves; order Tinamiformes; family Tinamidae; genus Rhynchotus; species Rhynchotus rufescens. Next base: position 7,603 of record JAVCKT010102522.1, read on the forward strand.
CCTGCCCGTGCGCCACTGCCTTGGGCTGCTGTTGCTGGAGACTCCCTAGCGTGGAAGTGCGGTCAATGCCCGTCTCAAATAACTTCTGTGCTAGTAAACGTAGGCAGTACAGACAACGTTTCTGTGCTGGCAGAGGGTTTTTCAGCAACTGCAGGTGAAGGCCCTGTCACTCGTGTTGCGTGAGGTGATGCTCTGATGCCAGAGCTCCTGTATCCCGGCACTGCAATGCGCGTTAAATCTGCTGCCTCCGTTGCTGAGTCACTCATTCCTCGTACTGCCTCTGACTAAGGAGACATAATGGCTTGGTGGTGGGTGTAATTTCTTGTAACAAGCAACTTGATAACAGGACCACTGAAGAAAAGAGGATAATTCCTCTCACTTTATCTAACTTCCTTTCAGTTCTCTCCCTCCTGGAGATGCTTCCCTTCCTGTGGAGATAGGGGAGCGATGAAGGGCAGGAGTTTCGCAGTGCAGAGCAGCTGATGATTTGCTATATCCAGGGGATACAGACACTGGTAACAGTGATGTTCACTGCAGCTGTGATGACTAGGAATATAAAAATGCACTGAATTTGCTTTATTTCCTGAGTGTTTTTAACTGTAACCTACCACAAAAAAAAATGTTTCTTTAGTTTCTGGTTGTTGCAAGAAGCTCTAGCAGCTGCGCCTTTAACAAAAATAAACAGTATGCTCTTCCCCACTGTAAAGCTGCTTTTGTTTTTTTTGGACAAATCCTAAATGACTTTATTTTGTTCTTTGGTAGTAGGGCGGTAGGTGCCCTTAGGTGGTAGGGCAACCAACTGTTGTCTGCACAGACACAGTACGTATTCATAGTGGATGCAGGTATACAGCAGGGTATATTGCACCATATAATAACAATAATAATAATAATTCATTAGTGCCTCATTCTGCAAGATACGCCCTGTAATAACAAGAGTCTGTTATTTCTAATCTTGTAGCTATAGCTTGAGAGAGGAAGAGACTGTTCTAGACATAGCCTATTGACAGAGATAGCAGGAGCAGGAAAAACAAATAAATTGTCCTAGTTATCTGTTATTTTATCCCTTCAGACAAGGGAAAACAACCACACACTCAAAGGGCTCACCTATGTCATGTCTTCTTCTTGGGTCACCTCATTAATTTGCCCTCCTTTACTGATTCTTTTCCGAATCCAACAGTGGATTGTTGCATTTCTCTGACTTTCAAAGTTAATGCTGTAGCCCAAATCAAGTGTAGATTAAAGCCATCACCATCCTATTAATGGACTTTTTGTCCTTCCATGTACCCTGATTTGTGATCTAGCACTGTTAAAATGCTCCGTTATAGGAAATCTTCTTTCAATTTTGCATGAAAATGACTAAATTTCTTAACCAACCACAAGGCTGTGTTAAGCATCAGTAGTCAGTTAAATGGAGTGTGCATTTACACACGTTGTTTTTTTTTTTTTTTTTTTTTTTTTTTTACCCTATATTGGTTCATGTGCCGTTTTTTTTTCCTGAACCATTTGGAAATAGAGTACAAAAAAAAAAAAGCAGTGTAGAAAATGAGATGTTTTTCTGACTAAATTGCAAAACCCAAGCACAGTCTCTTAATTATCTGTTGTCTAAAGCAGCGAAGTCTTAAGTGCTACTTTTATTATAAACAGTATCTCCTTATTAGAACTAATACTACTTATTAGCCTCCATTTCATGGGTTCCTATTCTCGTTGATATCTCACTAATTCTTTTTAACTAATATTTCTGTAACCGAATCACCCGCCACTTCCCACAAAAAGTCTGGGAGCTACAGCCGTGAGTTGCTGCAGGCTGAGTGCAGTTTTAGGGGGCTCTTCCCTCTTGTGCGAGTACTTAGCAAAATAAAGGCAGTGGTATCACAAAATTTCAGCACAGGGGCTGTGTACAGTGAGGCAAGAGATAGGTGGGACACAGGAGCAACATGGCATTTTGCCTACCTGGGTGGGCTTCCTGGAGCATAAAGTTACCTTAACTCTGCCCAGTCCTCAAAAACAGCCTTGCCATACAACGTTACCAAAGAAATGGGAGAATTTAGCCCATGGAGGCTTAGCTGTTGCTAGCTTTTGAGCTAGCTTGGGGTGGGGAAAGCCAACTAAGCAGAAGTTGTGCTTGTAATGTCTTCAGGAGTCCTCCTTGAATGGGAAAAACGTGTGTCCCTCTGGGGAGGGAGCAGCATTCCCCCAGATTCTGCAAGGCCTGGAGCTAATTTGCGTGGCCAAATTAGGAAGCCTTTGGACTGGCAGTACAGGCTGCTTTAAAGGAAAAAGATGCTCAGAGAGCATGGCCAGAAGTCAAGTTAAAATGTGGCAAAAAGGCTGTACAAAGACTCCTGTGAAACATGTTTTCTTTTCTCTTGCTTGTTCTTCTCCATTAAATAGGTGGATTTTTTTTTTAATTTTCTATTTTTCCATTAATTTTTCCATTCCAGCCATCTTAGTCATCAGTGCAGCTCAGAATGGCAATGCTGTGTATCAGCTACGCTACCTATACTACCCTCTGAAGCAAACTTGCCAACAGAAATACAGAGCACCCAGAGCAGTGAAACATCCCAGGCTGCTCTTTGTGGGCTGCGCTTGCCATTTCCGTGCATTTTGCACCAGCAACCCATAGTCCCCCGCCTGCTGTGGTGTTAGCATTTGGGATGCAGCAGCTAACGTTTTGCTAGCAAACCGAAGAAAGAAGATGGCCTTCTTGGTGCTCAGGCTATAATTTGCATGCTGTATTTTTTACTTTACTGCAATTAAATTGTTCTCGTAATTTTTAGCCTAAACAGCCTCCTCAGAGAGATAAAATAATCAGTGGTGCAGATTTTTATTTTTCTACCAAAAAAATATGCAGAGAAACGGTAAAATTTTTCGTGGCTTGGAAGGGAAGTTGTACCTTTTTTCAGTATGAAGCTTAGTGTTTACTGAGAGTGTGAGGGTTGGATGTTCCAACTAGTTGACCAAATGTTTTTAATGTCTTCATGGTGGCTATTTTCAAAGAGGGACCAGTTTATTGCTTCAGTATTCTCTATGGTGTCTTTCCTGTTCTCTTTATTGGGGAATTGGTTTCTCTTTAAGAAATCTAGAAGGGTGTAAAGGGATACTTGTCTCACTTCTGGGTATCTACATTTTAAACATTGTATTCAGTGGGAGCAGGAACTTCAAGGATATGTTATCCTAAATTAACTGTCTACTGCAAGTGGATAAATGACTCCTTAAAAGTTCTTGTTATTCTCCATTGACTGTAGAGTGGGTGTAATCAGTGATGCGCTGAGATGTAGGTGTGTACATACCTTTAGGTGAATCCATCTTTAACATGGTTCTCTGCTATCCTTCCTCTTGGTAGTTTTTTTTTCTGAAAGTCATTTCATAGAAATCAATAGATTTGTTGTTTTATTTTTGCAAGATGCTTACTTGCTAGAAGGATTGCAATATTAACAAGGTGAATTTAATGATTTAAGTGTATCACAGTAGGAAGCTGCATATTGTATTGCACCAGGCAGAGCTCTCAGAAGCTCTGAGAATAATCATTCCCATTCTGAAGAGAGTAAATAAACGACAGCATAGAGAAAGTGGAGTGCAAGTCGCCCTAGAGACAACTCGTTGGGCTGCAAGAAATAGACCTTCCTTCTTTGGCTTTCATACCATTACTAGATTTAGCCTTTCTTAAATCAGATTTTGATGGTAACGCAAAAATCACTTGTTTCTCTTGTCTTTCAGGTAGTTTGAAATAAATACATCCTGCTTTTCTGTGGCTTCAAACTACACTTACGCCAAGAAGTTGATTCAGATGCCAGTTGTGCAGCCAGTCCAAAGGCGGAGAGTGAGCCCGGGAGCTGGGACCCCTGGGACTCCGGAAACATGAGTGGCTTCTTTGCAAAGGCAACTGCGAGAGAGCCTTTATTCCTTGTGTGACTGGAACGTTTGTCCAAATACCTCTTGGCTGCATGAGTCGTGTAGTTCTGCCCTAAACGTGCCTTTGGACCTCTGTAAATAAATCATCGGAAGAATTGCTTGGACAGAGCAGTCATTGAAGGAGTGTCTGTTGAGGAATCATGACCAAGAACTTGGAGGTCATCAATTTGTCGTTTTTGTTGGAACACGAGAGGGAAACAATATTGGGAGTATTGAAGAGAGATGAATACCTGAAAAAAGTTGAAGATAAAAGGATAAGGTAATACTTTGTATTTTTTAAAAAAGCGAAACAAAACCCTTCTGTCATGAGGTGTTCTCGTGACCTCCTGTGAAGATTTTCTAGATGCTCTAGGGGAAAGAGGAGCAATGGTCAGTGGCGGAATGCAAGTTAGTCAAGTGTGTTTAAAAAGAGAGAAAAATACTTGTTAGCACCCCTAAGTGTTAGTGTCCCTAGGTAATGCATGATTGCAAAGTGTCTGTTGCTTCAAAGAAAAGGAAAAAGGTTGGAAACTTTAATGCTAGGTGCTTTGTAGGCACATGGAATTAGTGAGAGTTATTTTCTGCTACTAGTGATCTCATGTGAGACTGATCTGCAGCCTGTTGCTTATGCATACTTCAAGTTAATGTCAGCTAGAAAGTATTGCTAGAAAGTTATCATTTTGCCTTTGTAAGTTTGTGTAACAATTAAAACGGAGTGAAAATGGTTTAGTAAAATTTGATTATTGCTCTAAAAATACATCCAAACTCTTTTTACTGATTTTTGCATTTATATTTTTACATTTAAGATTCCCCAATTTCTTTGTCATATTCTAAAATGTTCAAATAGCCTCAAGGAAATGAAATATATAAGCTAGGCTTGTGCATGTGTCTTGAAAGCAAGCGAGCCTTTTAGAAATGAATGCTGTGCTTTGGTAAGGAAGGTCACTTAATTGTTTCTGTGGTGCAGCAAAAATGAAACTTCATTTTCTAGCTAACAGGTTCAGAGTGTCAGTGAGAGCTTAACTCATACTGCATATTTTTGATCATTATCAGTAAGGGGTTTTGAATTTCATAGCCTGTGGATTTTGCCCAATTTGACTGAAGCCACTGCAAATGAAGGGAAATTTGAATCAGACTCTCGACCTTCTTTCTGTGAGGGGAGCTCTTGCCTTGTGCCTGCAGGGCTGGCTGCGGGAGGGAAGGCTGGAAAGCCTCTCGGGGCAGGCGGCGTGTGCCCCTGTGCAGGGGTGCATGTGGCAGGGGGCAAATGTGGGATCCTGGATCCTGCCCTGGTTCTGTCTTGTGCAGTATGCCCAGGAAGAGGAGGGAGGGACACTTTGTTTTCCAAACAGTGAGTACATAAATAAAAATGAAGAGATTTGGTATGGCTCTCAGAAGACACTGACTGGGGATGATAGGGGTTTAGGGAGTGTTGACAGAATCCATATGCTCTTTTCTGAGAAAAAAGTTGAAAGTGAGAGAACAATGTGTGGAGGCAGGTTGAGTCAGGGGGTTTCAGATCATGACTCAAATTCAGTTAGTTTATCTAAATATCAGTGTTGCAAAGGTTTTTTTTATGCGTTCCCACTGTGTTATTGCTGCTTATTTTGCCTCCTCCCTTTAAGAGGTTTTTTTTTTTTTTTTTTTTTTTTTTTTTAAGAAAACTGGTAAAATTTCCAGTTGTGTTAGTTCTGAAAAGCAGGTTTAGCATGGATATGCACAGTACTTGACAGTGGTGAGGCTGCTGGGTGTAAACCCGCGTTTGATGGTTTCTGTCCACATATCCCAAGGTCAGACTCCCTTGTGACTTACTGAAAAGTATCTGAGAAAAGTGTCTTCAGCAGCAGGTCTCAGCAAACTGAATTTAAGCCACTGAAAGGTAACTAAGCTTCCAATTTGTTGAAAGTAATTTTGGAAGTCTTCTTACTTTGGAAGTTAAATATTTAAGTAGAGGGATGTGGCAGCTTATCTGAGCAGGTGGGCTAACCCTGCTTGGCCTTGCTGAGTTGCAAGACTGGAAAGGAAGAATGTTGCTGGGTGGTGATAAGAGCAAATTAATCATTTCATCTCTTTCATGATTCTTATGAAGATGAAAACAGAAGATGAGAAACAGATGGAGCACTGTTTGGTTTAGACATTGTATGTATTTTTGTAAGAGGATAAACATTTCAGCATTTCAGTTTTCTAAGGCAGTAGCCTTGGAAATGTGTCCCGTGCCAGCAGTCAAAGGCTTCTGCTTTTGATAGGTGGTGTTAAGGCTTTGATAGATGGTGTTAAGAGCAGCACGGTATCTGGACACTAGTTTACCAAACCCCACAGAAACCTTTTCTTCTTTTACTAATACCGTTGTCTCCCAATCTCAAGTGCAAAGTTAAACTAGTTAAACTCTTTATTTTTTTTATTTTTTTCCGGGAACATGTGATTCAGTTAAGGGACGAGTGATAGAGGGTTTTCTGTGTTTTGCCAAAAGACAAAAGAGCATCTTGAGAAAATATCAAGTCAGTCTGAAATACAAGAGTAAGCAGAAGGAAATCCATACATCCTTCTGGCTCCTATTGACAGCAGCTGGTTTTAGATTCACAGCATACTTGGAGAATTGTCATTGAGGTGTTGGTATCTAGTAAGGGTAGGAGGTAGGATGTAAATTGTAAGACTTCTAAGATGCTCGGACTGTATAAAGAGGTGGGTGGGTAACTCCAGTTCCTGGGTGACTCCATAATTTTCATAATTTCCATAATTGCCTGGCAAGGATATCTTCAATTATGGCTCATACATATACTTCAGAGAAACATATTTTGTCTTTGGAATGCTATTTCGTACAGTCTGCTTCATTTATGGAAGTACTTTGTAGAAGAACAAGTCATTTTATATTTATGTGCCATGCATTTTTCATTGTATCAAGATACTTACTCAAACATTACACTGAAGAATTTGGTTTTGTGTGTTCCCCTGTTTCAGAATCTGTCTTGACAATTATTATCTCTTTTCCTAGCAGTCTTCAAAAGCCATTGTACCTTGAAAGGCGCTTTTTGGTTGACATGAAAGCACTAGTAGGTGTAGGAGGATATCCTAAATAGTGGAATTATTAGCAATTCTGTTCATAAACAGTGCTCATAGATGTATTCTGAAGTGCAGGTGGCTGTTCTTGTTTTTTATTTGACATATGAGTATTTCACCTTCATGGAGGAAGAAGGCAGCAGGTCCTGTATCTGCTGTCTGGTTAGGTAGTACAAACAGGCATTGCTTTTAAGTATTAGGGTTTATTTATGTTCTCACCTTTCAGCATGCATTAGGTATAACTAGAAGTCTAGTTAAGTTATATAGTTGTTCTAATAAGTGATTTGCTGGAAGAAATTTGCTTCCAGAGAATGGCACTAAAGACCAGGATCTGAAATGGGTGTTTTTCTCCTGTCTTTTCACTGTTTTTAAATAAATTTGTTCTTTTGATATGCTTTTTATGAAAAACAGTGTCACGATCAATGTGTAGGGTGGCAAGTTGAGAAGCTAAAACGAAATCAAAAAAAGTATTTGCTCAAAGGGAGGTGCCCTGTGTTGTAAATGTGTTTCATGTAATTGCTAGTTGGTTTTTGTTCCAGCAGTGGTTGTGTGAGGATCCCTGCAGCCCCAGTCCTGCATTGCTAGGGAGAGTTGGCATTTTTGGCGTTTTGGGTAAATAAATGACATCACCTTGGTCATCCATAGAGGTCCACAGAGGCAGTTTAAAATATTACCCTTGTTAGAATAAAGGAGAGAGGGGTAGCATGGCTACCACCCTGTGGCAACTATAGGCAAGTACTTCCCAAGAAGTTTTAAAGTTTGGATAACAGGAACAGAAATCTGCTGGCTATGCATTGGACTTATTTTAAATGCAAAATGATAAATGGGTTAATATATAGTGTATGTAGTGTGATCTTGTGCTTGTGTTTGTATATTGTATAGTGTGTATATATGTGTCTGTATATTGTATAGTGTGTTTCTGCTTATGCAAGGCTCCCTATAAATAATATTGTAGGGAAAGTGACGTTATGTTAAAACACATTGTTCATCTGTGCATGTATGGGAGAAAAGGAAGCTACTTGTCTGGCAGCAGTCTCATTTGACAACTAAATCTTGATATTTAACACGTTGTTATTTGAACCATTTTTTTTTTAAAAAAAAAGGATAAGTAGTAACTAACTCTTGCTTGTGCTCTGAAGGTAGATGCCTGTTTTGCACTCTGTTCTTTGCAAGGGACAATCCTTCACTGGTGCAATAATTAATGACTGTTCTAATGGTGATTCATTCTCCTGTTCTTATACTCTGGATGCAACTGATTTTGTTCTTGGCTAGTAAGAAACCAGCAAGGTTATTTATTTATTTATTTACTTTAAAAATCTTGGTAACAGTTAACAGTTTCTAGTTGAGGGGGAAGTTATTGTGGAAAAAGGTTAATCTGTGTATTTTTCACTACAGTATTCAGTATCATTTCAGTTCACAGACCTACTTTTTTTTTGTTCTCTTGCCTCCATTCTATCATTTATTACTGCTTTTATTTTCTATTTACTAATTTATTCCTTGTTGTTCTCCTGTTTTCTTTCATTGCCATCAATATACCTTTCCTACTCAAATGTTCTTTAGCAGTGTTTATAATACAAATCTATTGCATAATCCAAATGAGAACATTTGTGCTTATATAATAAGCACCTAAAAACCCCTGTGTACTCAGGTTTTTAATCCTTCTGTGAATTGTCAGTGAAATCTGCTGCTTTCCAGATACTTTGTCAGACAGTGGAGGAAGTCAATTTCTTTTCCAAGATGGTGCTGGGAACCAATCTGGTGAGAGGACCTCCTGTCTCCTTCAGCCCCCAGAAGAATGAATTTTTCAGTTTCTGCATGGAAAGATTCTCCTGCGGTAGCTCAATTGATAGGTGCATGGCTTCAAATGGAGAACATGGGCACGCACCTGTGCAGGAAACAGGGCTTTCTTAAGAACAAGTGCAAGACAGAAGCAATTTCTGCTTTCTAAACCTATTTTCTTGTTTAATTCTTTAACTATACTTTGCTGGGGACAAATTTTTCTACATGTTTTATTGCAAGTTTTGCACTCTGAAACAAAAATGTAAGTACGTGGGTTCTGCTGCACCACAACTTTTTATAACAAAAAGCTTTCGAAGTAGAAAATGGGAGAAGCAGGAGACATTTGAACAGTCAAACTGAGGAATCAGTTTTGTCATTGCATTCAGTAGCAGTGCTCCCCCTGCCCACAATGTATGCAAGTCAGTGCCTCTTGCTGGAGTGTCCGCCCAGGTGCTGCGGGAGCTGCCGGGTGTCACTGCGCTGCTAGTCTGTTTAGTCTCTGGAAGGTTGTAGCCTCCTCCAGAGGGCTGGAGGAAAGGGAATGTGGCCCCAGTGTCCAAGAAGGGCAAGGAGGAGGATCTGGAGAGCTGCAGGTTGACCAGCCTCACCTCAGTCCATAGAGTGGTTATAGAGCAAGTAGTTCTGAAGACCATTTCCAAGCATGTGAAGGGAAGGGTGATGAGTGGGAGTAGTCTGTGTGGATTTATGAAGAGGCTGTCATCAGGGACAGCCTGGATCTAGCTGGAGGCTGAGCACTAGCAGGGGCACTAAGGTTAGTCCTGGGTCCAGTGAAGTGTTGGTCAGTTTGTTCATCGGTGACCTGGATGAAGGGACAGAGCACGAGTTTGCTGGAGATGCAGAGCTGGGAGGATGGCTGAGCCCTCAGAGGGCTGAGCTGCCGTTCAGATGGAGCCAGACAGGCTGAGAGATGGGCAGTGAAGGAGGCTCATGAAATGAAGAGTCCTTGGAGGGCAGGAGGAGCTCCAGGCCCCGGGCAGGCCTGGTGAGCAGCTCTGCAGAGGAGCAGCTGGGGGGTGCCGGGGACATCAAGGTAACAG
>JAVCKT010102537.1:0-10860 GCA_032273925.1 Rhynchotus rufescens
CGGGACGGCGGCGGCGCCGCGGGCGGAGGAGGAGGAGGACGGGGAAAGGGACGGGGAGGAAGGAGCGGCGGGACGCGACGTTTCGAGGGCCGCGGCGGCGCGCATGGAGGCGCCGGAGCGCGGCGGGGCGGCGGCAGCGGCAGCCCCATGAGCGGCGGGCGGGCGCGGGCATGGCGGCGGGCGGCATGGAGTACTTCAGCGAGCAGCTGGCGCAGCGCGACGTGGCGCGGCGGCTGCAGCTGGGCCACGAGCTGCTCGGCTACCTGGGCGAGCCGGCGCGCAGCGGCGACCTGGAGCAGGACGCGCAGCGCCTCGACAGGGTCATCGACGAGCTGGCCGCCTGGCTCGCCTCCAGCAACTTCAAGGTGAGCGCGGGGCGCCCGCCCGGCAGCGCGTCCTCGCGGGCAGTCGCTGCGCTCTGGAAGGCGTAGCCAGCGGCGCTTGCCTGCTCCTCCGCATTAGGGAGGCACCGAATCGCGAAACTTCTTATTTTCTAACTTTTTTATTTTTTTTTTTTTTTTTTGCCGTGTCGTTCACTTATTTATTTGCCGGCGCTGCCCCGTGGGCTCCCGCGCGCGGCTCCCGAGGGTCCCGCGGAGCCTCCGTGGCCGTTTCCCCGCGCGCCGCCGCCGCGCTGATGACTCACGCCTGGCGTTGCCCTGCGCGCCCGGCCCCGCCGCGGGACGCAGCGAGCGCCGCCGACGTGCGTGGGCGCAGAACGGGTGGGTCTCGCCCCGGCGGGGACACAAACACCGCCCGTTAGTTAAATCCCCCGGGGCAGCGGCGGTGGCCGCGGCGGCGCCGTGTTGCGGCGGGCGGTCCCCGTGGCTTCGGGGCGCTGCCGTCGGCGGGTGGCGGTGTCGGCCCGCAGTGCGCGCCCCGCTGTCCCCGCGGCGGCCCCGACGGCGCTCGGCCCCAAGGAAAGGAGCGCGTTAGGCGCAGCTCGCCCCTCCGCGTGGCGTGTTTGGTGCAAGTCGTGCCCGGTATCGAAGATCAGGCCAGCTGGGATGTGATTTGTGTTGCCTGCGTTGTGCTGACTGGCACAAGCCCTAATCCTAGGGCAGATTTTGGTAACTTGTCTAGGTTTCCCCTTTACGGTTTTTATGAGTGCCCTTGAATGTAAGGAAGAACTGGATATGTAAGTTACCCCCATAAAGCTAAATAGAAGTCGTTTCCTGCACTTTAACCCATGCAAGTTGGGCGTTAATGCTTGGAACTTGCATTTCCAGAGGTGTTTTTCCTGGAGCGGAGACGCCGGCGCGGTGTTTGCGCCCGGTGACAGGGACGCTCTTGGCTTTCGCCACGCGCTGCTCCCCGTGACCTTGTGCTCGAGGGAGGCTCGTGCAGAGGGCCGCCAATCTGCAGAGCCGTCCCTTAAAAATAGCTTGCATAAGAACGTGGGACTTTTATTTTTTCAGTGCTGCATATGTACACTTATTGGTAGGTCTTCGTGCGTTCCAAGTTGTACTTCAAAGCAGGAACCTGGTGTTAATTGCAGGAGCACGATCGCTCTCCAGGGCCCGCGTCCATCGGGATTTACTGGAGCATTCCCATGTGTGGTGGTGCCTGCCGGCGTCCGGAGCTCCCAAATGGGAGTCGGGGCTCTTCGGGAGGGCTGGTGCTTGTCCCTTACATAGGTGGTGTGTGTGTCTAAGTGTTGGACTTTAGTTTGTTACTTAATTCATGGGCTGAATGCCATCATAAGGTAATGAGTTTCACAGGCTTATGTGTGTTCTCAAGGAAAATATTTTAAAAACAAGCTTTTTTAGCTGCTCTATTTTTAATATTTCACCAGTGACCTTTTTCTTTGAGGGATGGATAAACAGAACCAGAATCATCTTTTTTAAGGTATCATTCTTTGTTTTGCTAAAGACCTTTTAAGTCTTCGGAGTAATTAGTCTTCCCCTGTTGACATGGCTGTACCTTTGAGAAGTGCCATGGCCTGGCATGGGGCTATTGACCACAGCAGCTGGGCTACCTGAACGGGAGTGACAAGTGGGCGCTGTTGGAGGAAGCTTTCGGAGGGTGCGTTTTTTCCATTGTATGGATGATGAGTACAGTAGGGTAGTGGGCATGGATGATGAGTAACCAATGAAACTGACCTTGGATGAGCCGTATATATGTATGTATCCCTCGATTTTTGGGAGAACTTGGGTCTTGCATGCAGTGCTGATCATTCTGAAAGAGGGGAATGGGTGGTCTAGGAGCCCCAGGTTGAACCTCATGCTATGTCTGAAAAAGAAAGTTAAAAAAAACAACAACAACAACAAAAAAACAGTTGAAATATTGTTTTTGGAAGTCTGTGCCACACATACCAGGAGGGAAAGGAACTGGAGTGAATAGGAAATGAGGGTTGCTCTGCCTAATAACTAGTGGAGAAAAGAGAATCAGGGTGCAGCGAACAAATATAGGCTTGTTATCGAAAATGATGAGTGAATTTCCTCCAAAAGATAGCAGCCACTTAAGAACAGTTCTGCACTGAAATCTGCAACTATTTAGTGTTTAATAAAACCCGACTGGGAATTTCAAGCCAAGAATAGCAGAGCGATGAATTGAGTTGTCCTACCCAATTGAAAGAGAAAACACAATTACCAGTTTCGAACATATAAATCAGAAAGGTGGAGTTAAGAATATATATTGCTTCATTTCTTTCATTTTGTATATTAAGAACACTTCATTGATCTTATACAGTGAAAAATAGCATCCCAAAACTATTCAAATCCCTGTAACACTAAGGAGTGCTGCAAGGATCCGCTCTTGGCTCTTGCTTGGACTTGGCTCTAGGCTCTTACTTGGGACCTCCCTCGAATGAAAGAGTTAAGCTCTGCCCCAGAAATGGCTTGCTCAGCATCTTGGTATCGTGTTGGGCTTGTGTTTCAAACTGCCTGGGACTTTGCTCTCCCTTTTTGCATTTATTATTATTATTATTTTATAGCATAAATAAAGAGCCTTTTCCCCCCAAAAAATGAAGAATAGTGATCACTGGATCCACTGGTGTAGTGATCACTAGGTCAGCCAAAAGAAAAACATTTTTGAGAGGTTTTTTTTTGTTGTTGTTGTTGCTGTTGTTTTTAAGGAACAGATAAGTCACACATAAACACCAAGAGGAGATCACTAGTCAGCTGGTATTTGTTATTGTGCAGCTTTGAGCCATCAGGAAACTTCAGAAAGGTGGCACAGTCCTGACGTTTTAGTTCATCGGATGTTCAGATGAACTGAGCTGGGTAAGTCCTGTGCCCATTAGCCTGTAATTGGCTCTGGGGAAGAAAAAGGGGAAAAGCAGACTCGGGATGCAGCTTGTGCTAGGCTGAAGCATGGAAATAGTGGCAACTTTTGCAGATGCTGGTTTCCAGTTTTGGGTCATACAGTTTCAATCAGTAAATTCCTTCTCTTAGGTATTGCACGTTTTTACTGCTGATAGATATCTGCTGGCTTCATTGACTTATCCTGGATGTGCATCTCGGTTCCTGAGATTTAATCACATTTCTTATGGTTCTCTCAAATTTAGTAGTCATTTGGAAGAATTACAAGACTGTTTTAGCCACCAGATTATACAGGAGTTAGACAATCCTGTATATCAAGCATTTTTCTAATGCAAGAAATATATTAGCAATACTTGTGACTTAAAAATGTCTGCATTTCTTATCTTTGTAATGGATATTCTTTTCTGTGAGCTACAGTAGGAAAGTAAGAAATGGTCTTTTTTTCATGCTGGAGCAGCAGATTTATTACTATGCAGAAAGAACTCTCTGTTTTTACACTACTTATTTCTGCTTACGGACACTCTTGGTTTATTTTGGGCAAATCTTTCAAATAACTTTAATTCCTTGCTTTTTGTAGATGTAGTTTGAGCATCTAAGAGATACTGAAATATCAATATTACTATTCCTGAGTTCTTAAATTTGTGTGGTTTGGCAGGTATTTATTTTGGTTTGTCCTTAGTTCAACAAAAAGTCCAGCAGGAGGAGCTTTAAGTTTCCAGATAGGAAGGTCAACTCCAGTTTTGTAAATACTCGAGACATAAATATTTAGGACTCTATCTGAGTCCTGGAAGAGAGTTATCAGCAGCAGTTAGTAACTCTTTTGCTACTGTGCAAATATGTGAGCTGGAAGTTAGAATACGAAAATGAAGGATTGGATGAAACGGAGATGCAGAGATCTGAAAAACGGGAAGCTCAGAAATGACGAGAATCCAGTCCTGCGTTTTGGCGAGAATGATTCAATCGACAAATGTCAGATGTGGGACATGTTTAAGCAGCAGTGTACAAGAGCTAAATGTGTGGGTTGTTTTGGTTTGGAGGCTGAGTGCCAGTCATGCTGGATGCTGCAGGAAAGGCGAACGCCCCGCCGGGTTGCACCAGGAGGGCTGCAACCTGCCACACAGAAAAATGGAGTAAACCGGGAGGCTCCTCCCAACCTTTATTTTTTGGTTACCATAGAGTTCCAAGGGCCTCTATTTTCCTGGTTTTTATTAGGGAATATTAGTAACTTAAATGTCTCTTCCGGTTGGTTTCAATGTTTAAATTCCACTCCTCCCCCTTTCTTTTTCTCTCTCTCTCTTTTTTTTTTTTTTTTTTTTTTTGTTTCATTTTGTTTCATCCTTGCTTTCTGTTCTGTTCCATTATCTTGGCTGGGCAGGAGCTACTCTTCTTATTTCTATATAATTAAAGTGAACTTTCAGGCTTTCTAGTTATGACTGACCTGCCCTTGTGTGCCAGGAATCCAGTTGTAGTTTCCAAGTTCAAGACTCAGTTCTCTTTTCCTTGAGGAATGGGTGCTATTTTTTCATGTGTTACGTATGTTTTATTCATAGAATATAAATAAACAATCAAATGTTAAACAAATAGACCAAGCATCTCTCCTGAAGGGGGAGGGAAGGAAATTTGCAAGAAGTGTTAATTATTTTAAGTTTAATTAAGACTAGTTTTGTGTAACCTTTAATTAGAAATGTAGACTATATAGTCCCAAATTCTCAGGGATCTGCCTTCTGAAGTGGAATTCACAGTTCTCAATTAGCCTGTAGCTTCAATATTTGTCATCTGGCCTAATTGTAATCCCTGTTTAAAAACGCTGCTCTGTTCTTGCCTTGGCTGTGCATTTTCACCTTTGTTCTTGAGGTAACATGTATATATGTACACATATGCATATATGTACTTCTTTTTCTTGTGGATTAGCTTTTCAGTTTTCCTGCAAGCTGATTTGACTGGTACTGCAGCAGATTTGTGTGTACCAGATCAAACGCACTTGCAAGTGAAGCAGGGCAAGAGGACTCTCTCTTTTCCTGGTAGTCTGCAATTTAACCAAATCACTGTGACATGAGACACCTTCGCAAAGACCTTTACAGGGACGGGAAGTACATTCCTCACAGAATGGGAATTGGGATGGCCCTTACACACGGGCCGTAGTTGAACATGCATTTTTGTTTAGCGGCACTGCTGATTTTAAGGCATTTTTGCCCCTGGCTGCTGAATGCTGATAGTGCATCAGCCCTTCGTTGCCCTTCTGGGGATGTGAACTCAGTGAACAGGCACAGGGAAGAAGGGGCTGGTGGAGAAACAGCCTTGGCTGCTTTCTTGTCACACTGGTTTCCTAAGCGGGGTTACAGTTCAGCTGCATAAACACTCATCTCCTCATGCATTAATGTGGAGCTGGTGCAGGAATAACTAGCAGAAAATGGGAGTTACTGCATTTTGAAAAAAACACAGTTTAGGTGAGAGGGTAGCAGAGAGAAAATGAGAGAGCCCCGACACGTCAAGCATTGCATTCATTTAGAACTGCAGAGTTCTCATATGGAGTATTTTGGTAAAAATAGATATTTAAAATTTAATATTCTTACAAATCTCATTGCCTTCCTACTGAGTCCTGCTTTTCAATGTGCTTGTTCTTCACATTTTTTGCCTTGTGGAAAATGTTTAAGCCAGGCAATCTCAACAAGCAAATGGCTTAAGATGTCCTGTGTTACTGTATTATATGCTTGTGCTTTGTTCTCACTGCCCTTGGAAAAATGGATATGAAAATTTGTGGCACTGATCAAAAAAAAAGGAATATTTGACATGTCCTCATCTTGTGGCTGAACCTGTTTCTCTTTCTTTCTAATGCCCATTTTCTCACCCCTTCAACCCCTTACTCATCTGCATGCAGCTCCTTTTGAAGTTTCTTGGAAAACTTCTCTATTGGGTTACTTGAAGTAAATTTATAAAATAGCCCTTACTGGGGAAAAAAAAATGGATATGGATCTCAGCTGCTCTTAGCCTGTCTTTATATGAAGCCAGGTAGTTACTCCCACAGTAGCTGAGTGTGGAACTAGAACCGTGCTGCTGAAGAGGTAATTTGGGAGCCGCAGTGGTTGTGGCACCCACGGTGTGTGGAACTGTTCTGAGGTGCTGTCGTTGTCTGAGTTCAAATGAACATGAAGATTCCAGGAGATTTTTGAAAGATTAGAAAGTGGCGAAATTTGGAGAGTGTTATGTTAACGTGATCTTCCAGGATGTGATTGGGTAAAGGTTTCTGGATTAATGAGGGGAAAATCTGCAGCAGTTCTCATCATGGGGAAGGGCAGGAAAGTGGAGTTTACGTAAGCTTTAAAATTTTTGACAGCCTTTGGCTCACTTGTTTTGGCTGCTATTCAGGAGAGGTCAAAATATCAAGGACCTCCCAGACCTGTGCCTGTGCTGAAGGACCTCTGAAACGAGGCTTTTCCAGCAGCAAAGTTTCACTGCTAAATTTCTGGATAAATATGGGTGACTCATTCAGGCATCATCTGCCACTGTGGTTTCTTAAACTGCAATGCTGAAATGATCTGTGGTCAGTCATCACAGGAAGATGAAGAAAAGAAGATTATCGTAGCTGAGGAAGTTCAATAGACTGTACCCCATGCAGCAGTGGCTGCAGTCCATGCAGTTTTATCAGTAACAAAGACTTGACTCTTTTGGCTCCAGCCTTTGGGGCTCTTGGTTTTTAGTCCAAGCCACAGTTGCAACCATTGCTTTAAAGTCACTGAACTTGATTTGTTAGATAGAGGAGGCTCTGCCTTTGCTCAAGAACTGCAGTGTTGCCTTTTCTATTTCTCCACGTGCTTTTAAATCTGTATCTTTGAGTACCAAGGAGGAATAGGCAGTGAAATGCCGTCCTCACTCACCTGTTGCTTCCCTCCACTAACCGCTTGGACCGGGTGTTGAGCACAAAGCCCTTCAGGGCAGGTTACCAGGAGGTCCTCCCTGCCCTTGCGATGCAGAAGGATAACAATACACATGGAAACAGCCCATCCACCTCCTTGAAAGCAAGTGCCATATGTATGTGAAGGTGGAAGAAGCCAGAGAATGGAAATAACACTTTCTTGTCAGCTAGAGGATCTAAAGTGTAGATAATTAACAGCTTCAGCAGGGGACATTTTGGTTGCTTGCAGCAGAGGTGGCCGCCTGATGATGCAGAGTGGGAAAGTCCCCACAAGGAAGAGTGGAGCCTGAAGATGGCTTGGTTGGGGCTGATGTTTCGGCTTGTGAGGGGGCATGGAATGGATCAAAAGGCCACGTCTCTGAAATGATTGGTCTGGAGGGGCGACGTTAAGGAGAGGAAAGCGCTGTTGAATATCTCACAAAATAAGAGAACAGGAATGTATTGAGGGACGTGAATAAAGCAGGCAAGGAGGAAGAAACTTACTGAAGCAGAATTAAGTTACTGATAACCAGAGTTGTCACTTGGTGACAGAAAGGCTGATCCTGTTTATATTGTTTTATATTTATAGTGTAAAACTATTGAGCAAGTTCCGGTGAAGGAACCTGTGAGAGTTTTCTTTGGCCCCCTTCTCCCTCATAATGTAAAACAAAGTCAGAGATGGTTCAGATCCCATGGTCAAATCTAACAACTGACCAACACAGTGGTCACCACCACAACTGGCCAACTCCAGTCCAAGGAAGTTTAAATTCCTTTCCTGCCATGGGCCTCAAAGGCAGTAGTTAAATACCTCAAACAGTAGGGAGCTTTTGGATCGGTCTCAATGTACAAACTTAGCACTACAGTAGTAAAAGCAGCGCTCATGCTGTCAGCTCTTGAAGCATATATTCTGTACAAACTAACCAGCCTCTTTCTAGGCACCAGGCAAAAGGCTTAACGTATATCTAGATAGACATAGGTCCAGTGGCTTTTAGCCCTAAAGATGTAACCCCCTGTAAGTCAGTGGGAAGGGCCCCGAGAGGCTTCTCTACTCGTTGCAGAGAGCCCTGTTGGCACTCGGTTCCACATAGTGCCCCAGAGCTTGCAGCGTCTTGCTTTGTGCGTCAGTTCTGCCCCGACTCTGTGGTTCCCTTGACTGCTGCTCTCATGACCCCATGCCAGGTGATAGTCCTTGCTCGCTGCAGTCTCTCAGGGCTCTGGTTCTGTGTAAGAACTCCTTAGGCTGGACTCACTGCTCAGATACCAAATGGATGGTGCCTACCAGAAGATGCTGAAGTTTGAAATGTTATGTACCAGAGTTGTGTTGGGCCTGATTTACTAGTGATGGTAGCTTATTGAGTGTTTTCTGAGGTGGCATGCTTCAGTAAAAGTCACCTGATTTTCCTTTTGAATTGTGGAACGGGAGCCAGCTTTGCAGCAACAGCACTTTTCTGCTCTTTCCAAGGTGAGGACCCATCGAGTTGTCTCGAATTACAGGAACCATAAAGGTTTATACCTTTTCCAAGTTGCAGGCCTCTGGCCATCACAGAGGATTCTGTATGACCTAAAGGGATAACTTGTGCTGTACCAGATTTCTCCTTTAAACCATTACTAACACATTCCCTTGCCCTCATCTGTGAAGGCTACGTGTTCAGTAGGTGTTACAGAGGGTTTCCAGCACAGTTTGGTAGTTTTGCATTTCTAAAAGCCCAGGGCTAGTCTCGTGTCTCATTCTGATTTAGCAAGGTAACTTTTCAGAGCTTTATTTAATCTTGTGCAATGTAAACAATATATTTCCATATACCAAATACGTCACAAGACAAAATTACTCATCAGGATATTTATATTGATAGCATTTACTGAGGTGACTTTTGCAAAGTAATTATTGAAACAGGGCTTACTGTGTTCCTTAAGCAAATTACTGGTAGACTTAGTTGCAAAGAACCAGTGTCACAGTGACAACTGCTGGAATGATTAATCAAGATAAATGTGGTTTCTGCAGCATACGAAGTGACTGAACTTTATCTGTTCCCTGGGATACAAAACCTTATTGTTCTCTTGATCAAAATAAAATATTCTTATGCAAATGAAATGCAGGTGATTTGAATCTGTGCTGGCCTTAACAATCACATAAGTCGCCAATTACCTGCTCATTAGCAGGCCTTTGACACCTTCTTATGTGAAGGTGCACATTTTCCATATGGTTACTGTTTTTTACCCAGGTCAGACTTAAAGCAAGCAAAGCAAAAACAAGAGGCTGTGCCTTGTGGAATTCATTTTAAAATACTCTCCATGTTATTAACACTTTTTTCTTTGGTATCAGAATATATATATTATATAATAATATACACATATTTCTCTTAAATCTGAGTTGCTGTTGTTCAGAAAAGTCAAGGTCTTCAAGAAGACTTTCAGAAACAACTGCCTTTGCAGCGAGGAGGGAGTCCCAAACCACCCTTGTGGACACCAGAGTACTGGTGCCAGGAAGGTGCCTTGAAACTGGCCACTGGAGGAGAAGCCTGATCAGGCCCATGGGAATTAATTTAGCCTTCATATTTGAGTTCCATTTGTTTGCTTTGTGTTTTAAGCTGCTTGTTGCTTTTGAGTTTGCATGTGTTTTGTTACAGCTGCTCCAGGAGCCTGGTGTAGGAGACCAAGCTGAGCTAGTCTGGCTGTTCTGAGACTTGTTCCTTGTTCCAAGGCAACCTTGATTTCCTGCTGCCACCGAGCTGGACTCCTGGCAGGCTTCTGTTAAAGAAAATAGGAACAGAACTGCAGTCATAATAATGCAGCAAAAATTAAGAACCTTTCTCAGTTGCTTAATCCTCTTTCTGTATTTTTTATCATTTGTCGTTGGAAATACATTAAAAATACTGGATTTCTGATATTTATTTTCTTTCTGTGCAAAACCAGTACTGAAAAAAGTGAATGGCACCAATACATGAAAAGTTAGTGATAGTTTCCATGCTCCTCAAATCTTTGCTTGAATCAAAGTTTTTAGGAATCATTGGCTTTTGCATTAGAACTTTTGTTATCTTTGATGCAATGTTTTACCGTGTTTGCATGTATGTGCATAATTTCATTTAAATTAAGATTTCTTCAGTGATTTGTATATCTAATGCTTTTGTTTCAACAGGTGGCATTACTGGGATTAGATGTTTTAGGTGCCTTTGTTGACAGACTATCAGGACGCTTTAAATCCTATATAGGAACTGGTAAGTATTTTTTTTCCTCTTAAAACTAAAAGGCCGAAGGCATACTTTCTTTGTATTTATTGAAGGGATGATAGGCGGAACAAGTTGAAAACATTCTCATCTAAAGTAGTTTAAAACAATGTATGAGAACATGAATATATTGGTAGAATATAGGGATCTTAGTACTCTCTTTGGGATTTGAATAATTCTTACAATAACTTGTAAATATTTATTGGTCATGTAATTATTAATCTGTAAATGGTTGCTGTGATTGAAAAGAAATCCGTGAGTATTTTTTTCTTTAAGTCTTACTGTATCTCAAGACAGGCTTATTTGATAATGGCGTTGGAACAGTATTATCTTTAACTTGCTTTAAGGACTGGAGATTTCATTTGTAGATCATCTTATTTAGAGCTTTATGTTTGAAGTCTGTGTCCTCAGAGAGGACCGTGTAGTCCCTCCCTAGTAAGACCTTAGAAACTGGACTCTACCTTTCAGTAGTCTGAGCTTTTTT